>JASFDE010000267.1:0-20006 GCA_036937135.1 Nidula niveotomentosa | reverse complement strand
AGCTTGAAACCCAGCACCGTAGGAGCGGTCGAGCGAGCGCAGCGAGCCCGCGACGAAGGTGCGGGTGGAGAGCTTGTAACGTCACAATGATCGAGGTGGGCGATGACTAAGCACGCCTATTCTTAGCGCTGCTTCATTTTCTTTCTGTGATCTCGCTGCTGCCTCCCGACATCGCTGTCTCCCGCGCACACGAGTACTATAGTGCCAGTAGCGACGACCAAGGATGGTGGTGCGTCCCCCCTCCCCCGTATATTCTCACCTTACCCACGTTTTTTGTATCCCACAGAAAATCTCCGTCCTCCAACACGCCCCCGCCGCGCACATCGCGACCCGCCCGGGTGACCCCACGCCCACCTCGCGTAACCTCGACCCGCTCATGCACCCCTTTGCTCGCGCCCGTGAGCGCACCCGTGCCCTGAATGCGGCGAAGATGGAGCGCATGTTCGCGAAGCCGTTTGTGGATAGTTTGGAGGGCCATGTCGATGCGGTGGAGGTCATGGCGCGGCAGCCGGGGTCGTTGACGATGGTGGCGAGTGGGAGCTGGGATGGGGGTGCGTGTTTGCTATCTTTTTTCTCTCTCGTTAAATGTTTTCTAACAGCGGGGTAAGGGATTATAATGCACAATCTATCGACGCGGAGCCAGGTGCTTAAGCTCCCTCAGGCGCACAAGGGCAAGGTGTCTGGGCTATGCTTCGGGAAGGAGGATCGGATGCTGAGCTGTGGTGTCGACCGGAACATCAAGCTGTGGGCGGTGGGAAGCGGGGCGACGGATATGGTACGTCGACTCTCCTCTTCTTCTGAAATCTCAGGTGCTGATAATGAGCAGCCATTGAATGTGTTCCCTGGAAAAGCGGCGTTCAAGTGCGTATGCATGTCTTGCTCTGTTATGCTTTTCTAATGTTTTTGAACCTCCACAGCTCAATAGACCACCACCGCAACGAGCCTTTATTCGCCACCGCCTCAAACACCGTACAAATATGGGATGAAACCAAGTACGCTTTCCTTTCCCTCGTCATCACCTCGGTTGCTAACATCTTCACTTCACCCTCAGGAGCGCCCCTGTATCGAACCTCACCTACCCCACCTCCACCGAAACACACACCACCCTCGCCTTCAACCCCGCCGAGCCCTCCGTCCTCGCCTCCCTCGGCTCCGACCGCACCCTCACCCTCTACGACATCCGCACCGGGCGCGCCGAGCGCCGCACCGTCATGCACTTCGCCTCTAATGCCCTAGACTGGAGCCCGACGTTCCCGACGAGCGTGCTACTGGCAAGCGAGGACCATAATTTATATACGTTTGATGTGCGCCGGATGGGCGAGCCGACGCGAGTATATAAGGGACATGTGGCAGCGGTGACGAGTTGTAGGTGGGCCCCAACGGGTGTGGAGTTCGTTAGTGGGGGGTGGGATCGGACGGTGCGGATTTGGCAGGAGGGGAAGGGGCATAGTCCGGAGGTGTACCATACCAAGCGGATGCAGCGGTGCGTTTCTTTTTTTTCCCCTTGCGTTCAGGTTACTCATTGCGTGAAACCGGGACAGAGTGACCTCGACTCTCTTCACGGGCGACGCGCGGTTCGTGCTCTCCGGCTCGGACGACGGGAACGTGCGCATCTGGAAGGCGAAGGCGGCGGACAAGCTGGGCGTGGTGACGGCGCGCGAGCGCGCAGCGATGGAATATAGGGAGAGCTTGCGGGAGCGGTGGAAGGTCGACAAGGAGGTGGGGCGGGTGTCCAGGTGCGTTATTGGATTTCTATTTTCTGGCTTTGGAAGTTGACACGAGTATCTCCCCTCCCCCTCCACAGGACACGGCACCTCCCGAAATCGGTGCACCAGGCGTCGACTCTCAAGCGCACGATGCTCGAGGCGCAGCGTGTCAAGGAGGAGCGGAGGAGGAAGCACTCGCGCGCGGGAGAGCAGAAGCCGAAGGCAGATAGGAAGAAAGTCGTATTGGCGGAGCAGACGTAGGTTGTGCTTTTTGAGGAGAGGGGAGAGTGTACGTCTTTTGTTGTTGTTGTGTTTTTTTACTTATATTTTTGGTACTTGGCTGTTGTTCTCCTGCCTGGTGCCGATTTGAGTTTGAGACGAGTGAAATTCGATTACCTTGGAGGGAGATCGTGTTACCGGGCCCCTCAAAGCGGATGGAGGCGTGTTTGGAGCAGAGCGTCTAGCCAAACACTGCTAGACGTTTAAATCCAAGCCTCTGCATTTCACCACCCTAGACTACCAGAATCGTGAAACATGTCGAAGGTCGGAAGTGCTTATCTCTCACGTTCATCCAGAGAATTAACTTAACAGCGCAAGCCCTAATTTGTCTGCAAATCAAAAACTTACAACCTGGATGTCCTCACTCGTGACATTTCTGTCGAACCTTAGGCCCGTCTGACCATTTGGAGAGCTGAAAGCCAATTTGTTTCTAGGCGTTACTAAATATGCAGTAAAATCCATATTGTATATTATTGTTTTAAGTATTTGTTCGTTGGCAAAATTTACAAGGTACAAATGACAATAGACAAAGAAGATTCTGGGACATGGGCAAGATTTGGAAAAAGAACATCCAACAAAACGAATTATTATCACGTGGACTTACACACCATGTGGAGGACGCAGTTAGAGCCCAAGTTGCTTTTGAACCATCAATGTTTCCAAGTACGTGAAGCGCCTACGATAGAAAACTACCGATCGGATTTTTTTACACAAGTACCCACTCGCTTAAAGCAATAACACCAGTGCCCAGGCCCCGAACCATCTCAACAGTGCCAATGGGAGTTTTGAAGTATCTGGAATCGCAAACTGTATTACTGATTTTTTAATTCATATATTTCGTGCCACCGCCTATCCTAATTTCGGAGATATTTAGTAGTTCCGTCATAAGATCATGTATACAATCTTACAAAGGATTTGAACAAAGATTTATACAATAGTAACCAATACATAATGCGTAACATTGAGGCCATGAGTATACTATCGGCAAACATGCGATATCCATCTGTAACAAAATATATAATACTATCGAAGTATTAGGTGTCTACAATATCCAACGCATCGACAAGAACCAATTTCAACATTTATGGTGCTCGCGGCGGGCGCCAACAGCGCGTGCATTATAATTTGAGCACTCTATTCCATGAATTTTTTGAGTTGTTGGCCATGAAGATTACTTGGTTTACCGCCGAGGGTCTGAGTATTATTGGCAGCGGCAGTGGGTGTTTGGACTACACAAAGAAAGTTTACGGTCAGAAATTTTTCGAAATCATCTGTTCCGGTCAAAATATCTTACCTGTCTGGTAATCGGGCCTAAATACGGTCCTTGTGACGGTCTGGTTGTACATTGTGTTGACGAACTTTCCACCTCCTGGAATGTGAGTATTTTTTAATCCAGAAAACATAGAAATATTCAGGATTCCGTCGCTGCTGGATGGATGTACCGTTGCACTGCACTCCTGCTCGGTAACAGAAACAGTGCCGTCCTCATTCTCTTCGAAGGTCTTCTCTACGTTGCTAAAGCAATTCAGATATTCCCCCTGGGGCCCAAATACAATATTGTTGGCGTCTTTGAATGCCTCGATATTGGTTACCTCATAGCCCTGCTGGGGCTCAGGGGTTTCGCTAATCGAGTGAGGAGTGTCGCCTTTATCATGAGGAAGTGCTCGACCGGAATTAAAAGCTGAGGAAGCCATTTGGGAGTAAAGCTTTGAGTAGTGTGAGATGATGTGCTGTTATGAAGAGACTAATAACTAAAGCAGTCTGACTTTTATTCTTTCCAGCCTCTAACATTAATTCAATGCTACGCAATAGTTAGAATAATCGGAAAATCTATCTATTTGTCTCGTTGATCAACGCTTGTTTACCCCATGAACCGAACTTCTCACCCACAGTGAGAAACGCATGCTATCCTTTTGTCCTCCTAAAGCTGAACAAATATATTTATGTAACAGGCGCTCACTTTTCGCACAGCCTGATAGAAAACAATTACCCAAATGTGGCATGATATACCTCAAGCATCGGTAGCAGCTGTAGCGCCGACTAACATAAATTGACAATCTCTGCAAGAAGGAAACATATGGATTAGTGCGGGTCGAGAATTTATTATTTGCACAACTTCCAATTATCTTGGTACTTTACTATAGCTTTGTTACAATCAAGATAGGAGTTGTATCTTGTCCACAATCAACTCCTGGAATGTGGATACATGAAAAGTATGGCTTGAATTATTATGAATCGGAGTTGGTGCATTCTATAAGAGATGATATACCGCTGTACATTGTACTTCAAAGTTCAAACTACTCATTTATTTAATCTTCGAGTTGTACTTTGCATGTTTATTTAGTGTCTATTTCTCAGATTTAATGACTTGCCACAGATTTATTAGCTATTCCAAAAAAAATATGCATGCAATGCTGATATTTTTTGAACTTAATCTCCGCCATGGAAGTAAACGCATCCAGTCAAAGTGCAAGCACGCAGTTGAAGCCGAACTAGGAATATCATTCGCACGTTTAGCACGTCATGTATGCTTATTTGTTTCTGAGGGTCCACAACTTCACGGCTTCGTTTCGGGCCTAGAGGATATTTTATTCATCGAAGTCACCTCCAATGACTACAACTTGCCCATTGCCTGCCACAATGTCTCGACGCTATATTGCAGAGTTTTTATATAAAATTAGTGGCGCCCCTGTTCTTTCAACCGTTCACGAGCTACTTAAGTCGACAACCATACAGCCTATTGCAAGACCACTGATGACTGCCTCTTCCAAGAGAAGTGGCGAGCTTCTCCTGGGGGAAGCTTTGGGCCTCAGCCTCTATCTCCTCGTCACAAGTTGGCGATGATAAGTAACCTGTTGAAATAATGCCAACGATAGGGCTTCCAGTTACTTGAGTGTAAACGAGCAAAGATACAAACTGTAGACTACGTCGTTTATAAGTAGATAAGTGAAACAATACTGAGTACGAAATATAAAACAAATGTAGGAACTGAGATGAGCGACATACTGCGCTGCACATTTCTTACTTCCAATTCCGGGAAATACGGCAAGCTCGCAATATTTCCAACATAACCTTACCTGAAAGAAATGATACTGGAGCATACAGCTCAGTAAGGACACGAGACAACGATACTTGAAGGTCCAACTTATTTAAAGCATCTAAATGGCATGAAGCAAAGTACAAGACCACTGAAATATTGTGAACTTTCACACACGTTAAATTTACACATAACACGCAAAGTATGTCTACCGAGAAATCCGAGAATTGGGTTAACCCACGCAGAAACCGCAGTTCACTAGGGTTTTCAAACTTTCACCGATGCCAACACATACCATCTGAGGAACAAAGTAAAAATGCAATTAGTACAAGGGACAAGTAGGAGGATTTATTACTCACCGTTTAATCGCTTTTTGAGATATATCGTATCCGATCAATGTTAATCAAATGCAGCAATTGCCGGACATTTGGGCGCCAACATACTACAACGCCCACCACCTGAGTGCCAATTTCGCGAAATACAAGGGCAATTGAACAAAGAACCGACAATGAAATCACGGACCCACATAGACCCATATGTATGTGCATATTGCTTGGAGAAGATGTCCAGTGCTAATTGACGTAAGAATTCATGTTCATGCAGACCTTAACCGATTCCACGGCAACTATCAGAATGAGAATCAGAAGACAGTTGTGCTCTAAAGAGTCTTTCGAAATTCCGGAGTCTCGGCGTACGTACTTCTTCAGATATGTTTAAAAACCATTCAAGTTACAGCTACAAAGAAATATAAGTAGACAGATTGTCCGATCGTCTAAAACTCCGTAGTGAGCATTTAATTGGCAAAGTCAAAAGGATAAAAGGCAAAACGTGCAAGTTGACTGTCTCTTCAGAGACATACATCACCTCGCATTACTCGACACTCTACTCTCAACATGCCTTCATCTGCTAATGATTCGGGATGTCCATCCAGCAAGGCCAAAACCCTGGATACTTCTACATTTTTTAAATCAGAAGGTACTCGCATTGCAGGCTGGCTGAAGCGCTGCCGCCCAAGCTGCTCAGCGGGACCTCAAACTAGCGCGATACGAGGCCAGTCATAGGACGCAAATGGAAACCTTGTCAACGTTCAGGCTCACGCTATTAGCGGAAGTCCAGAGCTTCAAATTCGGCACGCCAATGGAGTGACCAGAATCGACCTTCATTCAGGTGGTCGAAGACATACCTTAAAGGATGGGGAATACGTCAATGCAGTTCATCACTCAAATAGAATTGTCACTCGACGGCCTGACGGGAGCTTCGACACCGACGGATTCAATGCCGGCATCAATCCATCCTTGTAAAAGGGGACCTCCATTTGACATCGTTTGCGAATTTAGAAAATTCCACCTTCGAAGGAGGAACATACATCAATGCGTTTAGTTATCGCAAGGTTAGTGGGGTTGTGAACCCCAATGGTGAACAAGGTGGGTCATTTGCCAAATTTAATAGATACGACTTTAGAGAAGGCTGACTGTACCTTTTTTTTTAGTTCAGGTTTCCGTCTCTGATACCAATAAGATTCAGACTCTCGCCGGTGAACCGAAGAACCCATATAGTCAACAACGCGAGAAATATGTGGAATCGACTACTGCAAATCGCAATGTAAGCGCTGCTCGTGCCCGCCTTTAATGTTGTGTATCAGTCAGCTCAGCCCGACGCTCTAGCCTCATTTGATATTTTATATGCTTAATACTTTGATGGTATTGTATATTTTGTTGAAGTTGTATGTAATACAGTGTCGGCAGTACTTAGCACTCATAAACGGATAGTTAGTTAGATAGAATAGTTATTATGGACTTCATGTTATACATTCGTGTCGATTCTTGACTCATCGTGTATTGGTTATATGTGTGTCAATGCAGATTCCGAAAGCCTGTCTGAAATGCTTGCTAAGATTGTTTCTAAATAATAAGATTGTTGGACTCTCTATTACCATGTGTCTGAAGGCAGATCTTGAAATCAACTTGAAATATTCCGGAACCATCCATTCAAGACGATTACCGAAAGTAATGCAGGTGCGGCTTGTGTCCGTCATCGATATTATATAATTTAATCAACTCATACCGACGCTGCTTCTTATTGTAGTTACCAGCCTTTTTCGTCGGGATAAAAGTTCAACGATGTGAAACTAGGACTGGCACTGCTGATACTCCTGACAATTTCTGGGGTTCTAAAGCTTGGAGCTAAAGGCTTGATAGTCCATAATTGATGGCAGCCAAAACCTCCAATTTACTTTATTTGAGGAATGCACTGGGAAGAAACTGGATCGTTGTAGATACGTTCTTCGATCCCTCCACTTGCTTTCTGCGAATCGATAGCCCCTCTATCGGTTCTCTATCGTGATTATGCCTTTGGCCAGCCACTTCATCTGTCGGTGTCATCGAATGAGCAAAATTTGGCTACCACTAGCGTAATTTCATTCATAAGAAGTTGAATCCCTGAAATGAATTATGATATGACTAACGCCAGTCCATAGCTATGAGGATGAATGCGTCAATTGTCTCTCCATCATGCGTGATTCCTGAGATAAATAACGTACATCGGAATATGGAGTCAACCTGAACGATAAGTCAAGGCGTCCTTCAATTAGATTCAGTATCATTTCAAAAACCAATACAGTAAAGGGTCGAAACCTCTTCTGCGCAAGCCTCTCCTATTATGTTCCAATTTGAATTCACGGAGATACCATTGTATTGAAACTTGAGAGTATTGAGATTGATGAACAGGCGACTGCGCAAAGTTTGTGAATTCTGCCTAGTCAAAGTTCCCAAGCGCCTGCGATCTCTCTCCTTTCTTGGCGTATTGCATATGGAATGCTATTATCAGACTCTTCGAGGTTCCAGGAGCAGGAAGGATGAGAATTAGTGATCAGACGAGTGCTTCACTCTTCGCAGTGGAGACAATCTAGTCGGTGCGCTCTTCAGGAGCATAAAGTGGTAACCTCTTGACATGCACAATATGCAGATTCATGCAAGAGGAAAATTTCATGAAAGGAAAGGATTCCTCGTATCTTTCTGAAAGGAATATCTTTTTAATCGGCAAATATGATGTAAAACATGTGTGATAGCGAGTATCTGCGTGATTAGCATTTGGAATTTTAATGAGAAGAGTTCGTAAGCACACTCCAGTATGGCCAAAAACGAAACATGGAGAAATAGAAATTCACTATCCACAGGTCGAGAACCCATCTTCAAACAAAACACGCCTACCGTAATATACAGTCTGCGATCAAGAAGTTTTCTCCAAAAGTATTGGAGATATAGAACATAATCCACATTCAGCCATCCAAAATGAGAACCCGTCCGGGAACGCAATGGATATGCATCCATTCGATTGGAGCAGAAGTCACCGTACGGAAATATTGTGTTCATATCCAGGATGGTGACTGAAGGTGAAAGTTTGGAGATAAAATCCATGAGATGGGCGTGGTCAGTGCATAAGTAAGAGTCCAGCTTCACTTCAGCCATTGATAGGTTGAAAATGAAAACTCGAAAATAATCCAGGAACACTGTCTATTCCGCAGTGAGCATTGCGTGAATTATGACTAGATGTTGGCGAGATAGTACTGGAAAGTCACTAGGTGCAGGATTAACAGGCCTGGTGGCGATAGGTAAAGATAAGTGCTGTGTTTATCACCCCAGAAAGTAAAGGTTTTCAGGTCACCTGAAAACTTCCGAAAAACTTTAGATATCAGTTTAGAAAAAATTTAAGCTGAAAACATGAAATAAAATTGTATTATAAATCTTACTGGAAACTTCAATAAATCTGTAAATGAAAATGATTGTTTTGTGGTGACTGAAACCTGTTACGAAAATAAACCTTTTCTATTGTCTTATTATTTTAATCATTATTTGATTTTCATTGTTTTTTTATAAGTTCCAGACAATTAGAATTTAAGCCAAGCTGAAAAATGCACTGAAATCCATAGATGTGACTAAGATTTCAGTCATGATTGAATGTTTAAAAACCTTCAGGTTTTCATTTTTGCCGAAAATCAATATGAAACTTGTATTTTGGGGTAACCCAAAACTCGTCCGATGAGCATACGATGAGTTTCGGGATGCCCAAAAATATGAGTTTTGTATTGATTTTTGGGACATATGAAAACCTGAATATTATTAAAAATTAAGTCACGACTGAAATCTTGGTCACATCTATGGATTTCAGTGAATTTTTCAGCTTGGCTTAAAATCTAATTGTCTGGAACTTGTAAAATAACAATGAAAATCAAATAATGATTCAACCAATAGGACAATAGAAAAGGTTTATTTTTGTAACAAGTTTCAGTCACCACAAAACAATCATTTTCATTTACAGATTTATTGAGATTTCCAGTGAATTTTATAACAAAGTTTTATTTCATATTTTCAGCTTAAAATTTTTCTAAGCTGATATCTAAAGTTTTTCGGAAGTTTTCAGGTGACCTGAAAACCTGTAGTTTCTGGGGTGCTTCCACGTCACACTGTTAAATGTTGTGACTTGGCGAGGTCGCGGAGAAAGCCGATGATCGGCAAGGCAGATCAGCATCCTGACGTCGGACCCTGACACATTGACGTCCGATTCCCGGATGATCGTGAGCGCACTATCCTCCTTTCTTAAGCTTGTCACTGTCTTCCCTCTACAGACGCTCGCTCTTTTATCTTCCAGGTCTATTTTCTATACTTTACCGCTGGAATTTCTTTTACTGCTTTACATACCCAGTGCAAATTGTTAATGCGAACTGAAGCTCCGCATAGGGGCCGCACATTGCGCATGGAAATTGTAAGTCTGGACGTACAAGTACTTGCTCAGTGAAGACCCCATTTTCACAAGTCCGTACCAGTCATCGTGGCATGAATTCTTTATATCGTTTAGCTTTCAACTAAAGGCATTTCAGAAGTTCAGATAAGAGGATCTCCAAGGCACCATCTACTGTCAATCTCATAGATCGAAAAAAGCTAGTGAGAGGTTCTCCGGGTCCGCAAGTTAAGGCATCGTTATGAAATATTAGTAGGACTTGCTTTTTTATGTACATAGGTACATATCTCGTGAAATGAATGGATGTCCTCGTTACTGACGTCCTTCTGCATCACTAATACAACGCCATAGGCACGTTCAACGCTGTTCAACGTTCTCTGAAGGCTGTTCCGCTTATACGGCTGCTGCCTCCAAATTAGGGCTTACATGCTCCGCGCATCTGTCAGGTTCAGATATATCCATGCGCAATGAGCTTTCAGCCCTGTGCATATTCTATTTGCGTTTGGGGGCAGTTTTCCTCCTGACCTGCTACCTAGCACCTGTGCCTGTCCGGGAACTGATTGCTGTGTCAATCGACATGATGTCTTGGTACTTATCATAGGCACAGGAAGGCATCCGCTATCCTAAACTAGCCTTTCCGCAGCCCCTCAAAGCCCTCACATAGTTACGGTCGTCCTCAATAGACCTTCTTTCCTCGCTCTCTCTGGCTCCTCACTTCACGTAAGCCTGCATCTATTCCTTTCTCATCAACGCGTCCTACTAACATCCTGTGTTCTTATAGGAAATTACATGGCAACTTTATCTCAATTTTCTCTCAACGTTACGAACACAGGGGTTACTGTCACCATACCTGATGACGATGTAGCAAGGCTCATGTACTATCTCAACTGCGTGACGGTTGGCGTTGGCCTCGATATCCTGCATGATGACCTCGTCGACTACCAGAACTATAGGCGGTTGACGTTGGCGCGCACCAACCTCGTTTTCAAAGCCGCCATCGAATTCAGTCCAGACGAGTTCATTGATAAGGTCATTTTCCTCGATAATGAAGGTGAAGTTGTCACTGGCACGTCCACCAACAAGTTCTGCAAGATTGAGGCCGCCTGCGACATTGTTTCCCTCCAGCGGGACATCATCATTGCAGGCAAGGTCCAGAACGCTGCCAACGTTATGTTCTTCAAGTCGGCATGGCTTGACAGATATTACTATCAACCACTCACACGCAATAAGATGCGTATCGCTCGTGCCATCGGTTCGTGCCATTGCCTTCACTGTGAAGGCGGCGAAGGCATGTGTACTTGCGCTGAGTGTCCGCGAATTTCCGAGAGTCAGTGCGTGAGCATGGGCGACCTGTTGGAGGTCCTCACGGGCATCAGCTCCACCACTTCCCGCGCACCCTCACCAAAGCCCACCCGCCCTAAGCACAATAGTACTTGCGATGGGTGTCGTTGGGAATACATCGAGGGAACGCGCTATAAATGCAAAATTTGCTACGACTTCGATCTCTGCGAGGGCTGCTACAAAGGCAACGTTCATGATTTATCGCATCCCTTCCTTCAGATCGATCGTCCGGGTACAGACGCTATCAATCTTGCTCCTCGAGCTCCACCTCGACCCCCACCATCACCACGACCCACCCCAGTAAGACGCGAGCAGCCAGCGCCAATCCCACGAGCTATGCCAGCCCCGCGCCCGCCACCATCGCCGCGCGTCCCACCTGCTACTCACACAACCATTCCGGATCATCCCCCTCCTTATACTCCCGAGCTTGCGATTAATAATGATCCAGTATTCTTTTACAATGACATGTCGGTCTCTGAGCTCAGGTCGTACCTCAAAGATCGTGGCGTTTCATCTGGGGATATTCTCGACAAGGAGAACCTGCGTCGTCGGGTATGGGAGACGCATTGCGACTGTATGAGCATGGGCGAATTGAACCTGTTCCTCAGCGAGAATAACATCTCGGCTGCCGATTGTCGAGATATTGCGAGCCGTAGACAGAAAGCCAAGGATGCGTTCCAGGTGGCCCGCCCTGCTGCTCCCACGCACGTTACTCGTTTTGCCGAGGGAGACCAGGTCGTGCTTTCTGGGCTCAGCCGTGCCGATATGAATGGGAAGACTGCAACAATAATCCAGGCAAATGCTGGGGGAGGTAGGGCAGAAGTTCACATCGAAGAATTAGGAAGAGCATTCAAAGTGAAATTCGAGAATATAGCTGTTGCTTCGACAACGGCGGAGAACGACGATGATTTCCTGGACTAATACGCACATATCAATTATATTAAATGGAAGTTGGCTCCCATGGGGGAACAAAAGTTTTGTCTTCTGATTGGCTACAATCATCCAGCTGCACCTGGATCCATTTCTGAAAACTGATTAGCTGAACACCTGTCACAAACACGCGTGCTCATTCTCTCTGCGAGTCGTTGCCTCATCTCTTCGAAGTTCGTTTCGTCATTGACGCGTTCGTGTGCATTTTCTTTCATTGCTGACATTTACTGGCTTTGACATGGGTGAGAAGATGATTTTTTTCACACTTTCAACCCTAACAACTGACCGACTGGCCACAAAATCTGAGACAGTGCACTGGGTAACGCGGAGTACGCATTACGAGCTTCGATCTTTGAGGAAGCCCATGAGGCTCATGGGTTACTTCAATGCACGAGATATGAGCCTCTGAGTAAGCTCACTGATGAAAAGGCTACATAATCTCAAACAACACGGGTAATGCACAACGTTACTTAGCTACATTATAGGATGCCTGGGACAGCACGGGTAGCGGGACATAGGTTGTGAGCTCCGAACTTGGCTTACTGGCAGATGATATGGGTACGGACTATAAGGTGCGGGCTATAAGTGCGAGCTCTAGAGCTGCGACGATACCGACAATAGTATGGACTATTGACTTTGTAGTGAGCTCGCTGCTGCAAGAATTACAGTATGTGGGACAACACGGATGAAGAATCGATGATACTACTCGGGGAACTGAGAATAGCACGGGTAAAATACCTAGGCTATGGATATCGATCTGAGTCTTGAGCTCAGTGACGCACGGGTTGTGCGACCTGGGTTAACATGAATAAGTGGATATGCTTGAGCTTTTATGGTGTAGCTAATCCATATGCTATTATCCCACAGACTTGGGACGAGGACGTCACTATGATCTCCAGAACGTGAAGAAGTATTTCAACTGCCGGTTCATGCAATCCACATAAACAATTGTCAACAGTATGGATCGACGGTTACGTCATATGGACGCTGATGCGCACCGCATGGGGCCACACACTTTGCCAATGGCATCTTGGAGTTTGATAGACATTGTGAATGTAAGTACGCACAGACAGCTGCTAATTCCTTCACCTTCAGGCTTTCAGTCCAATAACAAAGCTGTTTGCGTGCTTTTAGCCGCACTAACATTTTTCCTTAAAAATCGGACTACTTACGCTCATTTTACTCCTATGATTCGTTTTCTGCCATTTTTCAACTTAATCTAATCTATGTACTTGAAGCTCATGTCTACCGATGAACAGAGCTTCTAAAAGCAGCGCCCTCTCGCTTCGCTCTGTGAGCTTGGTATGAGGAGGGAGGTGTCTATGTTGATGAAGGTTGTTGGAATTACATCCGGCATATCCTTGGGGAGATTATCTCGGGTTTAGTAATATAGTTAGTAATTATCTTAGCAAGCATTGACTCAGTAGTTAGAATCTGTAGCCATCTAGAATACTGTAGAATACTTGTATAGTAGTATATAAGGGCCTCCGTAGGAGGCCTAACCTACAATCAAGTTCAGCCATTTTACCATTGCGCGACCTCGATTCACAATAAAGGTAATGACAAACAAGCAAGGCTTCTCTCAAGCAAAACGAGAGAACGGTTGCAGACTGCTTCGAGCATCTCTCGGGCATCTAGGAAAGTTTCCACCTTCCTTTTTCGAGCTGCAATTCCATAATCATGTATGGCACTTAATAGACAGTCATATGTATTAATTAGCCAAATGTGGTGACACTGCCAATAATCAGTATCTTGACCATCCACGATTCTGTCCTCATTGCACTTGCCCAATCCCGCCTCACAATTCCTGACCTCATCACTCAATTTTTGCCCAATTCAATGTCTCGAGACCATATTGCAGCAAGGACCTTGATTGACAGCACAGCTGATATTATCCACATATTTATCACTTCCAAACCAACTGGACCAAAAACTGTTGCTCTCATGTACAAGCTGGTGTAGGATGCCTACTCAAGCAATGTCTCTATATTTATTTATAGAATAGCTCTAATGAGAGTTGTGCATGAGGATCCAAAACATGAGAGTCAGAAGCTGTGTTGGAAGAAATTTCTACATAATGCTGGAGAACTGCCTAAGGGAGAGAGAATTTTATGCAGAACATAAGGGGAGAGCCTTATAGGGATTAGTGTTGAAATAACACTAGTGAAATGGTGAAATCTGCTATTTAGGTGACAAATGAGTAAAGATGTAGAGGTAAAATACATGGCCATTGTGTACTGAATAAAGAATAACAATGAAATGTAATGTGTCCATCCACGTACAGATAATAACAATAATGGTCCAATGTCAATCAGACTGCTGCTAGTATGGGTGTTAAGCTCATATTTCCAACAATTAGGATTATCTATAGCACATGAATCAGCTGAGCTAATTATACATAATCTTGAAGAATGACCAAACAGAGACCAAAATTTATGTATACCCTTAAAGAACAACTGACTATAGTCACTGAGAATTCCTTTCCTTCACTGTAAACTCCATTAGATATGTGAAATCACATGCTACAAGGCATTGGCAGTGATGAAAGACCTGACCTCATTGGGAGCAACAGCAATCAATCCCTTGTTGCCATATCTGGCATCAGTGCTACTGTCAGCCATCATCTGCACACTTGTTATCATTGTCTACCACATTGTACTTGCTATTTTCACCATTTTTGCACTGATTTCCTTAACTTTTTTTCACTATACCAAGTTTAATGCAGTATATAATAAATTATAGTTATTGTCAGAATACACAATATTCCTGATAGTATAATTGCTATATGGACTATTCTTACCATATAGAGTATCTATTTCCCACTAAGTGTTGGTGTAATATTGATTACACCATCACATATTTATATAATACTGATGACACAATCAAGTATTGATGCCATATGATGATACACCCATTATTATGTCATTAACAATGGGATGTGGAGTATTGATATCATACTGATGTCATTTATGACTTATGCAGCTTACTTCACATTGACATCATACTGATATCACTTATTACTCATCTATGACTCATATGATTACTCATACAGTAATTAGTCATCATTTGGAATATTCTAGCAATACTTCTCAGTAGTATATAAGCCTCCCATGTATAGTAGCTAGTCTCAGCTTCAATCTCTTAGGAATTTCACTGTCTAAAGGATTTCTTAAGTCATTGAATGTCTCACCCCTCTATTCTTCTCTCTCTTGCTCAAACTTAGTGTTAGTGGCCTTGTCATCCTGATAGTGTTGTTCTAGCAGTTATGGAATTCTTGACAGGAACAATAGGATAAGCCAAACAGATATATATGAGCATGACCATGATTCACATCTATCTTCAATCTGTTGAAATGGGAAGTGCAATAGAGCAGTACAACACTTGCAATGAGCAAGATGAGCTAAGGCTGAGTCTTGGAGTGAGTAACTGTATATTGTGAATGAGAATGTAAGTATTGACCTGAGCCCTGGAGTGAGTAATTGGAGGACTACTGTCATATCCCATTCACATATTAAGCTACATCCCTGACACCTCCATACTCATATGTCCAAACTCTGTATACCAAAACTCATTTCTGACACACTTCCTTATACTTCTGTTTTACTCCAAACATTATTCTCTGTTTTGTACAAGTCCACTTCAATTATCAGTTATGCTCTGCTTCACTCTGTATTTACTCCTATCTCTCTTATCTTTGATTATGTCATCTCCACTTACTTTGTTATCCTTTTATCTTAGTCTCATTCTTTATCATTTACTTGTATCCCCTCTGTGATGTTTCAGCCACACATCTAAACCACAATTGTTTTGTAATTACTCTGCTCCACTCTCTGACTCCTTATCCAAAAGGGTCTCTGCTCCTTGTGAAAAGGAGATCTTGTCCGTAGTGTAGGAATCCTGAAACTAAATTTCTATGATTCTACACCAAACCTCTCTGCCTTATTAAGTTCATGGGGGCAAGTATGAACAGGGGTGTAATTGATAGCTAACTCTAAATACTTGGTGGAAATGTGAAATGTTTGGCAGACTTCTAGCTAGGTGCAGTGGGTGGTGTTCCTTTCTACTTTCCCAGTTTCTGTGGTTTGTTGAGATGGTCTTCCTGTCTCTAAGAACTGCTAAAGCCAACTTATTCTAGTAATAGGTTGTACTACCTGTGACAATTTCGAAGTTTTTCCCAAAGGTGGTCTTCCTTCCCTTGCAAAATACAATATATTTCCTAAATACTGGGTGGGATGGTCTTCCTTTCCCTGGTTATTGCAAGACAGTGGTCTTCCTTCTGTCCTTAGGATGCAGTTTCTGGGAGATGGTCTTCCTTTCTCCAGATTTCACACTTTCTACACTAGCTAAGTCTCGAGGGATGGTCTTCCTGTCCCTCAGACTTCTTAGATAACTCCAAAACACTCAGGACTGGGTCCTTGTAGCTTAATCTTGTTGTTCCCTTGTTCTGTGAACTCTCAAGATATGTAATAATCAATTGTTGCTCTCAGGAGTCTAGTGCTAGCTAGACTATCTAATTTGAAACCGAACAAGGACCACTCATATACTTGGACTTAGCATTCACAGGAGCTGAGAGGCTCATCAATGCAAATCACTGTGTGCAAGAATGGGGGCAGAATCCCTGTTGCTTTTTCTGTTATGAGTCCCTGAGTTTTTATCCTTCCCCTTGTTTCTTAATTTAGATCAGTCAATAATCTGTCTTTTGGTTCGCTTCTGGCTCGGGCATTGCTACTGCAGGTCGGCATTTTTAGCAGTATTCACACACCGGCTTGTGTTTTCTCTGATATGTTCTCTTATTAGTTTGCACTTTTCTTGGAACTCCAGACTAGTCAGGGACACCCTACTACTCTCAGGTTTTGGGTTTGCTACCCAATGGGGCTTGGATTCTCTTCCTGTGACAGGTCTTTTTATTCTAATTTTATCTCTTACTATTACTCTACCTGCCCTTTGGCAGTTATTGTGGCAGCACTCTTGCTTACTAGGTTTGCTCGTGTTTCTCTAGATGCCTTATGTGTACATGTTATTCTTTTGGTTTGTTGCCTAATAAACAATGTTGCTTGTCTGGGCTCGGCTATATGGCCTGGTTATAGACGTTTCTCAAGCCTGGCCTAGCTGCATTGGCTCTGTCTGATTCTTGGATACCGGGCTCTGTTTTTAGCACTACAGTACTTCCTTTTTGGCTTTACACTAGCTGGACTTGCTGTCTGTTGTACTTAGGTATTTTTTCCTGTTATTCCCCTGTGGGTATTATATTTCCTTTTTATCATAGATCTATTAGCAAAACCCATGTTTGTCAGGACTTTGCAGGTTTAGAACCACTGCTGGCATATCACTTGTATATAAACTTGAGTACTCTCTGTATTAGTTTCCAGTTTGTTAATTATATATTACATTGCAATCTCTTACTCTCCTCCCTGTCTAAACCTCATCCTCCTTCTCTTGTCTCTATTCTCTGTTGTGAAAAAGGATTATCTCCTAAGTCCAATTTTGTACTCTGGACTTCTTTGTTAACCCCTACATCTGAAATACAGGACCTAGGATTGAGGAGGGTGTAGCTTCTTGTAAGCTGAAGCCAAGTCCTAACCCCTCTGCAGTGTTCCATCACTGAACCTCTGACTTGGCAAATTCTCTAGACTTCACTCTGGAGCTCTATTTCCCATGCTCTGATAATTCTTTTGCATCTCCTTCAAGTTTTCATAATCATGTGACCTCTGTACTTTTGTCTCTGGAGACTGTCTAGGACAACTACACTCTAGGACTGTAGGTTTATATACATGAGGAACACAGCAATGTGCTGTGTATCTATCTAGGCTATGCTAGACTATGCTAGGCTATGCTACTATGTTATGCTATATAAATATGAAACAAAGAATGAAAATAGATATGCTGTACATCTATCTAGGCTATGCTACTATGCTATGCTAGATGGATATGAAACAAAAATGAAAATAAATATGATACAAAAGATTAAGGTAGTGTAAGAAAAGCTGTGTAGGTCACTACTTCTAACATGTCAAAAAATGGTCTCCAGAGGTGAAGGACCAGAGATCATGTGATTACAATTACTTGGAGGAGATGCAGAAGAGTTGTCAGAGTGTGGGAGACAAAACTCCAGAGTGATGACCGGAGAATTTGCTGAGTCAGAGGTTCAGTGATGGAACACTGCAGAGGGGTTAGGACTTGGCTTCAGCTTATAAGAAGCTACACCCTCCTCAATCCTAGGTTCTGTATTTCAGATGTAGGGGTTAACAAAGAAGTCCAGAGTACAAAATTGGACTTAGGAGATAATCCTTCATCACAATAGAGAATAGAGACAAGAGATGGAGGATGAGGTTTAGACAGAGAGGAGAGTAAGAGATCACAATGTAATATGAAAAGGAGATAAAGTCTGTAGTGTAGAAATCACAATACTAAATGCTATGACTCTGCACCAAACCTTCCTGTCTTATTAAATTTGTGAGGGCAAGTCTGAAAAGAGATGTATTTGAGAAATGACTCTAAATACTTGATGAAAACATGTAATAATGTCTGGCAGACTCCTAGCTAGGTGCAGTGGGAGGTCTTCCTTTCCACTGTCCTAGTTTCAGAGCTCATCAAGATGGTCTTCCTGTCTCAAAGAGCTGCTAAAGCCAACTTATTCTAGTAGCAGATTGTACTATTCTTTATAATTTCAAAATTTTTTCCAAGGGTGGTCTTCCTTCCCTTGCAAAATACAATGTACTCTCTAATACTATGTGGGATGGCCTTCCTTTCCCTTATTGTTTCAAGAGAGTGGTGTTCCTTCTGTCTTTAGAATGCAGTTTCTGGGAGATGGTCTTTCTTTCTCTAGATTTCACACTTCTCAAATTAACTAAGTCTTGAGAAATGGTCTTTCTGTCCCTCAGACTTATCAGATAACTTCAAAACACTCAGGACTGAGTCCTTGTAACTTAATCTTGTTCCCTATTCTGTGAACTCTTAAGATATGTAATAATTGGTTGTCACTCTCAGGATTCTAGTGTTAGCTAGACTATCTAATTCCCAATGAAACAAGGGCAACTCATATACTTGGACTTAGCATTCACAGGAGCTGAAAGGATTGTCACTGCAGATTGCTGTGTGCAAGAATAGGGGTGGAATCCCTGTTACTTTTCTTTTACTGGTCCTCAAATTTTTATCCTTTTCCTGGTTTCTAAATTTAGACCAGTTGCTAATCTGTATCTCAGTTCACTTCCTGCTTGGACATTGCTACTGTAGGTCAAATGTTTTAGCAGTATTTACACACCAGTCAGTGTCAACTCCAGTGTGTTCTCTTATTTGTTTGCACTTTTCTTGGAACCCCAGACAGGTCAGGGCACCATACTGCTCTCAGATTTCAGGTCTGTTATCCAATCAGGGCCTGAGACCTCTCTCATTTTGATAGGTCCTCTTATTCTATTTTTATTCCTTACTATCATGCAGCCTGCTTGTCAACTGTTACTGTGACAGTGTTCTTGCCTACTAGATTTGCCCATGTTTCCACTAGGCTTACTATGTATACATTTTATTCATTCTACCTGCTGCCAAATAAAGAATGTTGCTATCTCAGCTTGGCTACACAGCTTTGTTGAAAGTAGAAGAGTAGAGAGAGGATGATAGAGACAATAGAGGAAAAGCTCAGACACAGACACTGACACTGACACAGAATGGGGGGAAAAGACTGCTATTCAAGGGTGAACTACAGGACATTATATACTAGAAGGGAAGGCAGTACTACACAGGAAAGCAGTGCTGCATAGGAATGCAATGATGCACAGGAATGCAGTGCTGCACAGGAATGCTGTGAAGCTGTGAAGCACAGAAATGCTGTGAAAGGCTGTGTAAAGGCAGCTGTGCAATCCCATATCCTAACACAAGTATATATTCTTGAGCCAAAGGCTACAAATTAGAACTAGTGAGATTGGGGCATATGAAACAACTAACCATAAAGTCTATATAATGGAATAGTGAGGTGAGATGCA
>JASFDE010000266.1:0-20034 GCA_036937135.1 Nidula niveotomentosa | reverse complement strand
AGGACACTATTTTGTACAGTATTAACTACGCGTTTACCTCCGAATTATTGCGCTTTTCCTGTATTCTGGTACTTCCTTCCGTCTTTTCAACAGGCCCGTCTCTCGAAATTTCAAATTTTGCACCGTCACTCGGATTGACCAGGCCTCACCCGTTTCTCGATATTTCGAACGTTGCGAGAGTTTCAATATGATTATGTAAGCTTATGTAAGGTATGCAAATGCCTGCCAAAATTGATATCCGAGCGACCAGTAAGACACCTCTACCTTTACAGGGTATTAGGAAAAGTCGACTGGATGAATCGCTCCTGAGCCTGCCAATGACTTCCTCCCAAGATGCAGAGTTCTCCCCGTCAGAAAACCATCAATTCTGATTTTGGCACAATAAAGGTTGAAAAAGATAGACGGGCTGCTGAAAATACTAGTGAGCAAGCCCAATCGCGTGCCTGCGATCATCGCCCTAACCCCCATCTTTGTAGATCCTGGCAGTTGGAACTGGGATATACCTGGTGACCTATGGAAGTTAGATAGAAACAATTGGCAAGTATTCAATGATAGGTGGCGTCGAGATACGGCTGATCCCACTTCACCCCTGTCTCTTGAACCCCCGGGCCTGGTTATCAACGGCTTAACATCAATTCTTATGCGCGAGTCCTATGTGACGATGTTCGACTATGTCTGGGCACGAGCACTGGGGTCGCGGGGTCGCACAGGGGTTATCATAACCGGTCAGCCTGGTACTGGTATGTACTAACTTTCTCGCCTTCACTAACCGGCTTGCCGTTATGGACCCACGACGAGCTCAGGCAAGGGTATGTCTTGCCAATTTCGTGTTTCTATCCACGCCTGAGCGTACACTACCCAATTTTCCACATCAGGAAAAGTACGACGACCTGTTGGATGCGCTTTGCGAGCTTTATGTAGGCCTCTCCCAGATCATACACATCCGCTGGATGAATTCCCGGGAGCTCGTGCCCTCCTCAAGGAACGTGAAGAGGAACAGGGCGCTGTGTCACAATCGCCCGAAGACGCCCTCGACTACCTTCTAGAAGCAGCGATCGACCGTTTCGGACACTCCGCTTGTGATGTGTTTAGTGCAATCTTCGACTACGAGGCGGCCACCCTGCTCTACCAGCAAGCTTTACAAATCAAATACACGGATTTGACAGACACCGTATCCGCCCTCGCGAATAATCGAAGTGCCGACCTCAGTACATCTAATCGGATCCTCGTCCTTTCCCCGGTCTATTCAGGCCCATTTACGAGGGTTGATTGGAAAGTGGACTTCAAGTCGCCGTGGGTCGCCAAGAGCACGATGAAAAAGCTGGCTGGCGCCGAAAAAATTGAAATTTTGCAAGCTGATTGGCATCTTTCAACGCATTCCGCAAGCAAGCGCAATGGCGGGATGGTTGTTCGAACCACTCATTCATTGTGTGATACCGAAGACCTCTACGGACGTCTGCATGAACTCTAATGAGGCTGATCCACCTGTGTTCACCGTACCCCAGGACGCTTCTCCCAATAACGAAGTAGAACTTGCCAAAGTCGAGTGCAAGTTCGTCGTATTCAAGTCCATCAGTGACCTGCCCACATTTCTGGAGAACAACAGTTACTATGTATATGACGAGACGAACTTTCCGTTGTTCGATTCTTTTACAGTCGATGTTAATTATTCGGAGAACTCAGCCATATTTTGGGCCCTCCAGGCGGCGAAATCACGATCTCATAGATCTTATAGAGGCTCGGCGAAGGGCTATCCACATATCTGCAATATTATTTCGATCTTGAAGAACCAAGTCAAGGGGGAAAAGCCGCCAGGGAAAGCCACCAAGATTGTCTCTGGGAAGACTGCCTCAGAGGCGGTCGTGCGAGTACGCTACCTTCTCGTCGTTCCGAAAGGCGATTCCCAGATTCGGCAGTAGCAATTTCCAAAAGGATGGCACGAGAATTGCAAGAGGAATGATCACCGTGATGACGTCTACTGCTTGGAGGTCCCTTGGTTGCCATCACAAATGTTATAGATTCCTCCAACTTGGCACTCTTGAAGTGCAAAGAAACCAGCTGTAGAGCCAATGGCTGTAGTAGTGACTGCTGCTGCAAGGGTAAAGATTTTCAGAAGAGCAATAAGTTGCATGGTATGTGCATGTTGGTTGCATTGATATAACAAGAGCATGTGTTTTTAATTTTTTGCACTTACTACAGACTTGCTTTTATACAAAAAGTAAATATTGTGCTTATTTATTCTCATCATGTCCTGCCTCTCTTTTTGATATTTGTTCAGTCAAAACCAATTGAATCCAATATTATACAGCATTAGGAGCCTATGCACAGCCTTGTCTAATATTAGTATAAAAATGGCCAAATTCTCTCTGTTAGGCAGCTACTGCAATTAAATTCAACACCTTGCATGCCCAGCTTGACTAACATTCCTTTCCTCTGCCAGAATATTATGAATGCTGTATATTCCACTACTTTTAATATATTCATAAGAGTAGTAATCTCTGGTCTCTGCATTATCTTTGGAAGGCAAGCCATAGAGGCTTTGTGAATTGATGCTAGCTAAACAAGTGTGTTGGCATTACCAGCAATTTCTTGTGAACTTAGTTGTACTGTTATAAATATATGCTATTTGAGTACTATCAGATCTATCACCCCTGGCATATGCAACAGAGAGTGCAGCATTGTAAAACTCAAGTTCAGTGCAGAAGCAATACAGCATAGGACTATATTTGCATTGATGAAAGATCAATGAATGGACTCAGAGAGATAATGTTGCAGGTTCCTCTAAGACAAAACCATCAAAGTTCACAAGTATATCCAAATGTTCACCTGTGAATCAACATTTTATATATATACTTCTTACATAAATGTCTCAATTTTCCGCCTTCAACACAACTGTCTGATATTTTACCTGCTAATGAAGCACAGGATTTATCCCTAATAGATTTTTGTCAGCAGTACAGAGATTCTGTTGGAGTTGTTTGAACAATCAGGTTGTGACTGGCTGTGATGATCATACACCACCTGGAGCATCTGTTGGTGAACATGCATAAATCAGATGAGGCACCAGGGGAGGTCAGAGTGGTTGGTTCTGACCAGTTCTGGGGTTTGTTCTAATTCTGGTTCTGGCATCAGTTCTGGTAAAGGTTTTTTGACCAGGGGAAAGCCTGTCCCATTGCAGTGAACAACCTACATACCATTCCCCTAGAAAATCCACATCCCATTGTGGTAAATAACATGTGCAGCAGCAAGATTCAGAGTGTATATCCTATCTATATTACACCCTTCATAGGGAGGTCATGTAGAGGGTGTAATATAGGTAGAGAGAGAGATGGTGGTGGTGGTGGTGGAGGAGGAGGAGGAGGCCACTGATCAACCAGGTCACATTTCTGCATATGTTCATAATGGTGATGTACTGGAAATATGCTCATAGTGTATGTATGATTTTTGTAATATCTTTCAGGTGGGAAATTGGGGCTCCAACAAACGTAAGGGAATTAGTAAGTGATAAAAGTCGAGATACCTGCTTTCCTGCCTCTTCATGTCAATGCACTGATGCGCAGCAGATTACCGTGGACAAGCTATTTATAGAACAGTGTATATAACGAGATAGGAACTAACAAATAAAACCTCTCCTTTTTCCCCCAAGGATGCCGACTACACTCACAGATTTTTGCAAGTCGAGACAATCAATATGGGTGGCTGAAGTTCTACTTTCCGGCATTGGATATGGCATTGTCATCATGCTATTCCTTAACATCTTCTCTCTTCTCAGGCGAGAGGTGCAGCTACGGAAGACTCGCACTGCTCTCAATTCATCAATGCTTGCCTTTATTGCTACTGTGCTTTTGCTTGATACTCCTACAATTATCTCGGAGACTACAACAGCGCAAGCGTTATTTTCTGCGTGTTCTTTTTCTTCGTTCTCCTCTGTCGCTGAATTCGCCCTATTGGACGGTGGCGGCGCGTTCAGGACACTCGGGAGAATTGGTGGAATTTGCTACGTCGTGATAAGCATGACAACAGACAGTTTGC
Organism: Nidula niveotomentosa; assembly: GCA_036937135.1. Classification (NCBI taxonomy): domain Eukaryota; kingdom Fungi; phylum Basidiomycota; class Agaricomycetes; order Agaricales; family Nidulariaceae; genus Nidula; species Nidula niveotomentosa. The sequence goes on along the minus strand of JASFDE010000266.1, from coordinate 16,002 downwards.
TAGTATGAGTTAGCTCTTAATTTGTCTACTATGATTGATTAACTTCCTATAGATATGGCGGTGTGTGGTGCTTTATCGCGATTCGAAAATATCTCGCTGGATCTACATCGGAATGCCTCTAACTCTCCTTCCAATGTACTTTGGTATGTCCTTCGATTTATATTGAATATTACTTATTTTTAAACTTTGACCTTCTAGGATTTGCTGTATTTTTGCTTGTTTCCACTGAAGATCATAAATTTTCGCCTGATGGTATCGCTTGGGCTTATGTTCTCATCTCCCTAGGTATCAACATTATAATTGCTTCAATGATCCTCATTCGTCTATTTAGCCACCGGCGTCGAATTATCTGTACTTTGGGGCGTGAATTCGCTTCACCGTATACTTCTGTCGTTACAATACTGGGCGAATCGGTGACATTGGTTATACTGTTTGCAATTTTTTTCGCAGTATCATACATCGTATCGACAGTAACAAAAGTAGCACCATCTATTCCCGACATCGCTTTGCAGTTATTGGTACAAGTCCAAATATGTACTATCCGTTCTAATTTCTATCTTTGTCTCATTCTTTTCGCACCAGGCAATTGCTTCGTTTTGGATCATCTTTAGAGTTGCATAAGGAAAAACGTGGTCATGCACAACAGTAGATACAATTCTTTCTGAGCGAGAAGTACGTAGTACTCATATGGAAAGTTCCTTCCCGTAATTGCTTTTACATTTGAGATGTCTGTTATCTGGTAGTGAACAAAATAGCAAGGAGACCGCTCATTATACGTTGACGGTGATGTTGAACAACTGACACGATGAACAAAAGTTCCCTTGACTATACTGTAAGTTCGTATTCATAAGGATTCAAATACAGAGCCAAGAGAATACGATTCCGTCATGCGCCAATCCTAGCTCCTGGACGCGTCAACCCCATTTCGCCGAGCGTCGCGACGAGACTTGATGGATATAGAGCCAATATGGGAGCATGCTGATCCCCAATGTAGCTATTTTATCACACAAGTGCTCCGTGGCTCACAGATCAGCGCTGGATACTATACCTGACCAGAGCTTTTCGACAACTTTTTTTGTTTAACGTATTTCAGTACCTTAATGTTGTCCGCTACCCTTATAACTTCGTATTTTAACTCGCTATTATCTCTATTTTTGAAACATGAAAAGAAAATAGTGATAACTGTAGTGTAGAGCATGTCGGAGCACTTCCGAGAGGAGAGAGTCGCTAGTATCAGGAGTTTGAGAGCGAAGTCACTGCGAAGTCACATCAAAATTTAGCACTCCGACGATGCCTGCCAGTGTACTTACTTTAGAAAGTATTGTAACGCGTAATAACTTATGAGTGGTTTTGAGCGGAGATTTAAATTGTCACCCTTCGTCACGGTTAAGAAGCTGTCCTGAGACTCTTTAATTTTTAACTTTCTTCAATGTTTTTTTCTTGTTGTAAAAATTGGTATTTAGTTTTTTGGAATATATGCCTAAATTCTCAAAAAGCTGTAGAGGAATCGGTCCAGAGAATCTCATTGGATCTGAGAATTGATGGCATTCAAATGCACAACAAAACGCTGTTTTGACACGAAATCTCCTCCTAATGTGATAAATTTCGGATTTTCTTCAAATAAAATTCATGTTTATATTAAAGACTACTTTATTTAATCACTTGCCAAATTTCAGAATGAGAGGGTGAGTGGATGTGGAGAAAAGCGCAGCTCTCAAACTCCTGATAGCTCGGTCAGGTATAGTACTTGTGAAAAAATTCAAATATTACAGGTGAATGAGCATTATAATACTGCATATATGTATGAATTTTTCAATCACCGAGTGGTCGGAAAAAATTTATTCATCAGGCCTTGAAAATGACACAGAATAATAACTTGAATCACTAAATTGCACACTACTTAGCACATACTATCACAACACCTTATCTGTGTCCAAAGGCCCCACGCTTGCTAATTTAGAAATCGAGAGTGAAATGCGAACACTGCTGCCGGAAAGGAGAAGAGAGACGTAATGATCACTTATAGACAGAGGATTAAATGGAGAGGTCAGTGTAATTGTTTTGGAAAGATTGTGTTTGACTGACTAATCTCGATCTATCATTTAACACTGCTGATCTGACAAACTCTCCATGCACACATAGACCCACGTAGGAAGCTGGCCGACCCTAAGGCCGGGTATCATGAAGTTACACAGACACAGCGGAAAAGCTGGGTCCGTGCAGCCTTGGTTGCCATCGCGAATGTCACAGATCCCCCCAACTTGGCGCTCTTGAAGTGCAGAGTAACCCGCTGGAGAGGCGACAGCTGTAGTAGTGACTGCCGCCGCGAGCGCGAAGAATTTCAGAAGAGCAGTAAGTTGCATGATGTGTCCTTGTTGGTTGCGTTGAGTAAACGAGAGCGCGTGTTTTTGATTTTCTGCGTTTACTACGGATTGCTTTTATACAAGAAGTAAAAATTGCGCGCTTATTTATTCTCATCATGTCCCGCCTCTCTTTTTGATCACTGTTCAGAATCAAAATCAACTTGAATCCAATATTATACAATATTACGAGGCTACACACAGCCTCGTCTAATATTAGTAGACGAACGGCCAAATCCCCTCTGTTAGGCATCCACTGCAATTAAATTCAACACATTGCGTGCCCAGCCTGGCGACATTCCTGTCCCCTGCCAGACTATTATGAATACCATATTTTTGCTACATGTAATATATTCATAAGGTTAGTAATCTCTGGCAACAACATTCATAAAATTGAATACTGAACTAAAATGTCTGGTCTCTGGATTATCTTCGGAAGGCGAGCCATGGAGGACCTCATGAATTGATGCCAGCTAAATAAGTGAGTCGGCACGACCGGCAGTTTCTTGTGAATTTACTCGCAGTGTTATAAATATATGCTACTCTAGTATTACCATATCTATCACCCTTTGCAAAGGTAGCGGAGAGAGCGGCATGATAAAACTCGAGCTCAATGCGGAGAAAACACAGCGTAGATTTATATTTACATTGATAAAAAGATTGATGAATGGACTCGGAGAGACATGTTGCGGATTCCTCCAATAGACAAAGAACCATCTTCGCAGTTTTCCACCTTGAATTTACACTACAACTGTCTGATATTTTACTCACTAATGAAGCGGAAGATGTATCATTGATAGATTTTTGTCAGAAGTATGGAGTTTCTGATGGACATCTGTCAGTGAACATGCATAACGGGAAATCGGAGGAGATATTATCAGCCAACAGGTGTATAGTTTCGATCCCACGACAGTTCCATTCGCGGCTATTTTAGATTGTCTAATTATACTACGAAACGGAAGCTTGCTGTGCACTTCTAATATGCTTACATTTATTATAGCACAACCGCGATACCCATGAACTGCGTCAACCCGGATGAGATAGAAGATGAATAGCAAGAGCTGAAAATACTAAGATATTTACGTTGTGTTTAATGATTAAGCATCAAGTTGATGATGGAAAAAGTATGTTTGTTTGTTGATCCGGATTCTTGACGCTTGGTACAGATATGAACAAAAAGTAACATCCAGGATATTGAATGTTTAGTCAAATTCCGTGAAATCCTTCTTTGCAGGAAGACGAATGCTTTATTACAAGTCCAGTGATAATACGCCTGCCTTCCAAGTTACACAATCGACTTCCGGAACAGATTCTTGCTCATATCAGGGGTGATTATTGTGGCTTCCCTGGAGGTTCTATTTATTGTGGACACCGAACTGACAATATCACGAGTTCTCACCTGGTAAAAAACGGAGAGTCACAGTAGTCAATTGGTCAAACTTTGGCAATAGTTATGGTCATAGTGCCCTTTTTCGAGACCTTAAAAGCAGCATACAAGTCTTGGCAAGAGCCGGGCAGTGAACTTGGGGATTACAGATGTACTTTGGTTATGGTGGTAGTGCCCTTTTCGAGTTGTTGAAAGCAACATACAAGTATTAGCAAGAGCCGGGGTGCGAGCTTAGCTCTGAGTTCATTGAGTTATGCTCTACTGGTTACAACAGCTTATTATTTACAGATATCTTTTCCTTCCTGCATTAGTTCCTGTTATCCATGTCCTAGTGTGACTCTTTACTCTAAATGGGCTACCTTGCCGTACATTTTTGCAGTGATCCCCGACATACATGTACCTATTTTGATCACACAGGTACTGGCTCTGGGCGATATCTCTATCCAAAACTTGATAATAATACACACTCTCGTTCAACGACGTTCACTTGCGTTGGTTTTTATTTGAGAGTGTACGAAGAATGAAATTCCAATAAGTGTTACTACAGAATCAGTGCTATGGTGAATCTCGCTTGAGAAACCGATACTTGGTATACAAAAGATCCATAGTCTGCGACCAATTGGCTCTAAAATAGCATTGGGGAACGCAGTCCATGCTTAAACAAGATCCTAGATATAAAACGAGCTTAGTAACAGCCCAGAGAAAACTGGCAATAAGACATGAAACAACAGCAGCACCAGGGTCCGCGGACGAGAAATCGAAGTGGCTACAGAGCACAGCCCATGCAGCAAACAGTCCAGAGTGACAAAACGAACTCAGAAATGAAACAGCAGCCCAGACATCCAGCAAGTAACAAGACACAGGAAGACACCAGGGTTCGCGAGCTTAAAGCTTTCTAAGAACGCAGTCGAGCGCGGTCCATGATGGATGATTAAACGAACCCATTCCCGCTTCCAGGGGAACACTAAGCCACCCAATACGCAGCGCTGCAGAACAACCGTAAGTGCCGGCAGCAATGGAAATGAATAACCCATATTCAACTTCAACGTCACCTGTTAACACAGTCGATACACCTCTATCCCTCCGTTCAGCATGGGAGCTTGAAACGCCAAACTTTCTCGAAAAGGCGATTGGCGAATGCGCCGTCAAACACTTTTGGTTCAATCGTGTTAACATCCTTTCAGCTATTGGTAATATGTATTTTCAACTGGATTCACCTATCCACTCAGCGGGCTTCTTGAAACTCCAGCTCTCCAATCCTCCAAGGACTTGGTGCACTCCTTCTCCTTTTTAACATGTCTCTCCCGAGCCGCCTTCGAATTACGCCAGAAGAACATCATCACGTCATCCTCATCCCAGGCTTCCTGGTCGACAGCTACCCTTTCGCTCGCATTTGTTGCATTCCCTGAGTCCTGTCTTCTTCGACTCGCAGAATCCCGCTGGTGTATAGCAATCATTCGATCGTTTGTGGTCCTTGCCGGTCCCATTGGCGCCGCTACAGGTACAGGTGGGCGCGGAATATCCGTACGATTGGTAAGAGCACCGGTATTCTTTCCCCAATACTTTACCACCGCCGCCCCGTAGTTATAATGAAGTAAGAGATCGGCAGGCTTGGGCATTTGATTGTCCTTGAAAGTGGCATCATTGTTGTTTTGGTACAGGTGCAGATCAATTGGGTTTGCGTCTGCGGTAACGATCCATTGCATTGTATACCGAGAATGTGCCGGGTACTCGACGTCTGGTTGTATTAGGCTCCGCTCGATTCGAGGTGGTATATCGGTAGTCGTAAGAATAGGATTTGGTGTCTGAGGCGACGGTAAGTAATGATAGCTCTGAAGTGAATGAGGGATAAACCTTGAGAACAACGACTTTCCGTGGTTCAAAGAAATTGGTATGAATAGTGGGTTGTGCATAAATTCCGTTACGAATATCATTTATTGTGAGCGATTCGAGATTTTCGTGATGTGGTCGGTTGTTGACGATAAGTTGGAGCCACTGTAGCAAATATACAGAAATTAGCTAGCATGCCATGACAAAGTGTAACATGAACATGCCTCGTCACCCGAACGGTACGGAATGATGTGCACCCCTACCCCGGGCGATCCTGTCCACACGCAATAGCCATCGCGTGGTAAAAGCCTGTCACGAAAATCTTCGCGGGTTCCCGTAGTCTCAGATGGAACTTGCGATCGTTGTATGATGACTTCAAGATCAACAGCATGTGCAAGAGGGTTTTCACCGGGAACAACGTATCGGTAGATGCTCTGGTTCACTAAGTCGCCATTCAATGTAATCGGGTTTCCTTGTGCATGATCAACCAAACCCCCTTCGACGCCGAGGACGCACCATCCAAGGTATCGCAAGTATTTTCGCGGGCTGAGGGAGACTTGGGTGACAATGGAGATGGGCACTTCCAGGTAAAATGTGTCTTCACCTGCTTGACTATACAAGATGAGATGAATGAATCCGGATGGTGGTGTAGGATGGGAAGACATGCCCGCCGGTAACGTATGGTGATCATGTAGAGTGACATCTGTCACGATGAGTTGCACTCCCTCGGACATGCACAAAACAACTGTCATCAAGCTTGACAAAGAGGTTGGCAAGCGTTCACCACAGAATATGGTCTAGAAACAAGACGACGAGCACTGCGAACCGCGTAGTGTCGCGTTAGAAATGTATTATTTCTAACATATGTTAGCAATTGGTGTTACTCACACGTTACTAACAGAAGGTATTGGGAGGGCATGTTAGAAAATGCAAGACCCTTAGAGATGATGCTCAGATTTTAGTGGCGCAATTGAATGTACAGCGCATAGGGAAGGGAGCAAATGGCCAAAACACATTCATCTTGCTTCCCTCATCGACAGTGTATGCTAACAGTGTATGTTTACATGAGCAAGCTGCCTACTATCTTTCCCGCGCCGGAGATGCTCAATTCTGAACAATTCCTTCCTCTCCTGGGAAAGCTGAAACTGCTATTGGACGGTCTCCTAAGTCAGCTACCTTTAAAAACCGGCTGGGACTCGGCATACGCATCACTTTTGGACTTCATTCTGGATCCAGACTTGCTAGAAAAAACCCGAGCATCGACATCAAGTCAAAAGTGTTTCTCGACATGATCTCCGAGGATGCCGTGATCAAAGAGTCAGACGCGGTTGTGAATAAGGCCCCAGATAGAGCAGGGAGTGCATCTATGTCGGGCCTAAGTGTCGCAGAAGCGATGGTGAACTGGTAAATGTGTTAGGTTAGCTCATGTACGGCTGAAATGTGCTCTTTCGTATTAGTTTATCTCAATTTTCAATTTCTAAAATTTCTAACCGTATTACTAACATTTCTAACCATGTTACTAACAAAAATCGTGTTACTAACAAATTTTGTTACTAGCAGTTACTAACTTGTGTTATAAATGGGCTTGGGAACTCGGATGTTAGTAATAAATGTTTGGCAATTTCTAACGCGACACTAGAGCCGCGCATTATCATCTCTGGTTTCTGTGAAGGAAATTTAACGTTGGGAGAAGGCTAATTCCTGTGCCTCCTCCTCCTGCACCTCGCCCTCATCCTCAGCACCTACTGCTACCCCGACCCGGACCCCGCTGCCGCCTGCAGAGAATAGCGTCGACTGGCAGCCGAACATCCAGGCCATCCAGAATATCATGGGGGCGTAGTGCGTCTCGTCGCTGTTCTCCCTTCCCCCTCTCCCTCTTCCCCCTTCCCCCCCATATATGTTGTCGTGCTGACTGATGCCACGCAACCAGTTGTGACGCGCACGCCCTCCACGCCCTACCTCGCTTACCTCACCTTCAGAACTTCGCCTCCCCCGTATTCCTCACTCCTGCCGCCCCTGCCCCTACACTGCGGGAGCTCTCCGTACACCTCGTTAACCATTTCGTCGATCCAGGACGCCCCTGCCCAGCCAACGCCGCATTCCCTCTACCAAGACCGCCCCGTACTCTATCAGCGAGTAGGTAAGGCTGCACGGTGTTGGCGGTTCGATTGCATGGAAAGTGACGTGGTACGGCGCTCCGGCTGGTTTTGAACGGCAGTGAGCGAGATGTTGAGTGATCTGCTATTCCCTCAGTGCTATGTTGTCGATTGAGGACTTGAATGGCATGAATGTAGTGTAAGGCCGCGGCCTTACATAATCAGTTTGTACTTATGATGACAGACTACTTATATAGATAGAGATCGACCCTGAGAAGGGGGATCAATTCTTTCTTCCCACCCTTCCCGACACTCTTCCTTGCTTGTTTGTAAACCTACCTCAGATATATATGTTGAGCCCACTCTGCCTGTGTGAAATCACTTATCACCTCATGAGTAGCTCTTATTAGTGTTTCCCATGTGTTATACATGGGTTTTCCACTTTTTTTTTGAGTGCATGCAACATATTCTTGCCACTGATCCTAAAAATACTCCTGCAAACCTGAATGTTTACTGATTCTGATCATGATTGACAACGAGCTGAGAGACATATATTCAGAAAGACAGAGCTAACAAAAACCATCTCTAAACACAGTTGCACAGAGAGAACAACCAAACTGTTGATAATTGATTGCAAACCATTAAACATACTGTAACCAAACAGACAGACTACTGTAACTGAACAGACAGACTGTCAATACTGAATCAATATAGAGACCTCAAAAGAAGTAGTGTCAGACAGAACCAAATACAGAAACATACAGTAACATCCCATACATCCACATTTAATCTTAAAACACAAATTCAGAATGCATACAGTCACTTCACTAGTAAGGAACACTGGCAACAAGGAGATCTTGTTGTACTGAAAAGCCACCCCCCACTATTGAAACAGTAAAGTTGTCAACAACCCCCAGACAGAGAACAGAATCTTCCTCATCACAAGAATCATCACTGCCAGAATTGTCACCTCCTACACAGTCCCCAGTACACACCCCCTTGTCCAACTCAGATACATCAGACACCGAATCACACATGACTACCTATGCAGTATCCTTAGCTTGAGAATTGATGAGCAATATGGCTCAAGTTCAACACCACAACAGTCATAAAGTACCACCCATGATGCTTGTAGGCTTAGTGACCCCCACCCTTCTCTTACAGTGGGAGGAAATGGCTGTCACATATTTCAAATGTGCTAAAGTCCCAGAGATCAACAAGGTTTCAAACATTCTCACTTGCTGGAAAGACTCTGAGATAGATAACTGGATCAAAATGCACAAAGAGCACTTCTGAGACCCAGTTTTCTCCTTCATGCTCTTCATGGCAGAAATCCAAAAACAATTTTTGGACCCACAGTGGGAGAACATGATTATGTGCACAGTGGTCAACTCAAAAATGGATAGCTTGGAAGCCTTTTCAAGCATTATGAACAGAGTCATTAGGGGCAATAACTTACTCAAAGGGATGACTATTTGTTTAGATACAGATGCTTTGCAAAAGACTATAATGGGCAACATGTCTGAATTTCTAGTGACCAAGCTGGACTGTCTAAAGGCTACTGAATGGGATCAGCTGAAGTCAGTCATCTCTTTTGAAGATTGGATGCAAGAAATAGTATCCATCAACAGAGAAGTGATGTCTGACTTGAAACACATCACAGAAATAGTGGCAGAGAACAATTCTAAATACCTGCATCTTAGCAATCCCTTATCTTCTGAACCATTTTCACACCCTACTTTGACATCACATGTTGATAATTTCCACTGAGACAATGTTCTGACTAGAACTAATATGATCCCAGCATCCCACTACCAAAACACATTGTTCCCCTCAGACTCCCACGCTACAAATGCAAATGTTATCAACATCAGTAAAATGAGACAGCAGGAGTTTAACTGTTTGCAGGGATTTAATGGTCCAATGGACAGCCTTGTATACTGCCCTGCACTAACAGATAACAAAAGACATCTACTCAATAAACATAACAGATGTCATAAATGCCATCAATTCTACACTGGACATACAGCAAGGAGGTGTCTAAATGGGTTTCCTGATGGGAAAAATTACACAGAATTATTGGAAGAAATAGCCTCCTGAGCAATGCATCAACTGGCAATTGCTGTGACCAGAGGACCCAAGAATTTCAGCACAAGACCTCATAACCAGACTGAACCTCGCAGAGATTTTCCTGATTACCATCCTCAAGTTCCTACAGTTTCCAATCAACAGACTCACTCTTCATCCTCTTTCTCTTCTGCCTACAACAGTTATATTCTGCCACCACCAATTACTTACTCCACACCACTACCAGGAAATTCAGGGTCAAGTTTATCAAATGGAGATGAGAACAGACTGATATTGACCAGATCATCAGTCAGCATTATTTTCCCATCCACATTTGACCAGTTTGTATTGGGAGAACATGATCCTGATACAAGCAGGGAAACTGATAATGTGAGTCTCGGTCCCATATCTGCTAAACATCTTATTTGGAAAGCACTGGTGCAAGGCAGTGATAATGCCCAAGTGTTGGTGGAATGTTTAATTGACCATGGTGCTCACATTGTCCTCATCAGACCTGAAACTGTCACAGATCTCAGACTGCCTATATGAAGACTCAAAATTCCCATACTTGTGTCAGTAGCCATGCAAGACTCTAATTCTGTCAAAGAACTTTCTAATTACATCTGTCTTTCCCTTTTGTCTGTAAATAATTGTTGGACCTCTCAGCCTGTTCGTGCAATAATAGCTCCAGGACTTTGTACAAATGTTTTACTTGGACTCCCATGGTTGGTGCATAACCATATTGTAATTAATCATCACACTCAAACTGTAATTGATAAGAGATGTGGTTTTGACTTATTGCACAATAAATATATAGTGGCCCAGGAGCTGAACTCAACATCAGACAAGACATGGGAACAAATTAACATGTCAAACTGGAAAAAGTTGTCTATGTTGGAGCTTAAATGGACTTGTGCAGAACAGCTTAAAGTTGTGAATGGAGATATGATACCAAACAGAAATCACAAAGATTCCTTAATTGCAGCTATCAAAGAAAAGATCAAAATAATAGCATCAGAAGAATGTTTACAAAAACTGGAGAAAGAATTAAAGAGTCTCTATCATAAAGTTTTTGAACCAACTCCACATGCAAGAGAATTACCAAAAAATGAAATGGCTAGAATTCACTTAAGAGACACTTACCAGACAATTCCAAAATGTCAATACAGCATTCCAAGACAACTCTGTGACAATTTCTTGAAATTGATACAGATGTGCCTTGACTTGGGTTTCATATGTCCATCTGCTTCTCTGTTTGTTTCCCCTTTGTTTATTATTCTGAAGGCAGACAAACTAGCCTTACCAAGATGGATCTGTGATTATTGCCATTTAAATGCAAATACAATTTTGGACAACTTCCCACTTCCTCAAATAGATGATATATTGGCAGATTGTGGTAAAGGAAAAATATGGGGGACAATTGATATGACAGACAGCTTCTTTCAAACAAGAATGCACCCAAAATATATTCATAAAACAGCAGTATTGACACCTTAAAATTTGTGTTGGCTTTGATATGGAATGGGAATTCAGCACAGGAATATCTGGTTCTGGTCCTCAAAAGACAGCATTAATTCAACTAGCTTTGCCAAAATCTGTCTACTTGCTTTGTGTTTATTCATTGAAGAAGTTGCCTGCTTCATTCCAGACACTTCTCACATCTCAGCAAATCATTAAAATTGGGAGAAATATTGGAGCAGATTTTTCTAAGCTTGCAAGAGACTTTCCTAACATCACCCTTCCACAAAAGCATAAGAAATCATATCAGGGAGTGATTGAGCTAGGAAAATTGGCATTCAAATGAATGTTGTGCCAAATGGAAAGGTGTCACTTGCAGCAATTGTAGCTGCAACATTTCAAAGGCATCTCTCAAAAGAGTCTTGTTCTTCTGAATGGGCAGCAACAACACTTGATGATGATCAAAAACAATATGCTGCATTAGATGCATGTGTTGCTTTAATGGTTTGGGAGGTTCTTGAAACATCCAAAGAAACAGGAAAACCAATTTCTGCAGCAACCAAAGTTGGACAGCTTGTTAGTTTGTATGTGCAAAAGCAGGAAGTGGCATAAGGATCAATTGTTGAGCAGCCTCTTTCTTTCACTATTCAGAATCCACTGGCAAATGAAGAACCTATATCTCTGAATATTTCAACAACTAAAACATAAGCATTGATCCAAATTGATACAATTCTTGCATCAAATTATGTAATTCCACACCATCATCAATCATTGAAAAATATTCAAAATGGTCAAGGGTCATTCAAAGCAGTTGTTAGTATATCCTCACTTTGAACTAGAAGTGAGAAAGAATTGGTTACAGTTCCAGAACCTTTGGAGCCTAGAAATATTGGAACAATCCAAGCCATCAAACCTCCATCTCCCTCAGCTGAAGATATTGAAGATCAAGATATAGATATTGAATCTGATGGTGAAGATTAGGATGATATTTCTGAGGCCAATATTGAAAGAGATCTTGATCCAGTTGAAAGAAGTTCAGGATTCACAGAACAACCAAGTGATATCCTTCATTCTTGTATACTTGCTGATGTCTTCCATGAAATTGATAAAGTCTGTAGAACAATTTCCAAAAAAACATACCCTGTGTCGGAAATTTGCTACTGCTTTCTGGGATACATTACTTGTTCCTGATGATGATGACAAAAAAGCAGTGTCTGAAATCTTGGAAAGAAAGAAATCTAGTTTTAACAATGTGCAGTCCAAATCACCTGCTTGGTTTTGGAAACAAGTTAGGTGCTACATTCCTGAGAGAGGCATACTTGAGCTTGTTCTAACTGAATTTTTTAATTCATGGGGGCATATAAAATGTGCAGTGACACATCAAGCATTATTCAGTGCTGAAACCTGGAAAAAAACACAAGGAGTCTTGCATGATGTAAAAAAAGGCTGGTTGTCAGACCCAGGATCAATTTCTGTTTATGTACAGGAGGGAAGAGACAAAGATGGATTACCAATTTACCACTGCATATGTGGTACTAACTCAGTTGAAGGGGCTGTTCATAATCCCATCAGAAGAAATTTTGCATCTTTAAATGCATCTCCAGAGCTTGCAGATGCTCTTATTGCAGATTTCTGCCACAGGCATAACACAGATACTGGGTCATTCCATAAAGCAGATGTTAGATATGCAGGCCATTATGATCCTTGGTTAGATCATGAAATTTCAAAGTTGCAAGCAGATATTGCATGGACTGTCTGCCCAATAATTTCACCTGCAAGACTCCTTCAGGACACAGACCCTCTGGATTTTGCACCAACAATTGAAAGATTTGGGATAACAGATTTGCACATTGATTTTACATCCAACAAACTCTGGTTATCAAAGCTCACTGGTAAACAAAAAGATAATTATGCATTTTTGGCATTTGCACAGCAGACAAAATATGCTATTACTCCTTTGCATACTGAGGATGAGTTCAATTTATTTCATAATGCTATGTCTATTGGAGGTGAATGGGCATCTGCACACAGACAGCCAAACTTTGATCAGATGTCTCTATGGTGGTCTGAAAAAGCTAATGGAAAAACCATTTTTATAAGCTGCAAGAACATCTAGCAGCATACTATAAAACCTGGAGTGAGCATTGCCAGGAGAAGCAAACAATTTTAGCAAGTCAGCCACAGAGGCAACCTGTCACATACGGCAATAATGTGGCATTTGAACTACATATATAGCCCGGGAATACCTATGACTGTAACCAGTCATAGTGGCCTTTTGGCTCAGTTGGTATATTGTGTGTTTCCTGGCATGGTATATTACACAACCCCATGAGAAACAAATACAGTCTACCAACTATGTTTCTCATGTACTTCCTCCAGCAAAACAGCACTAGCCAGGCATTTCAAAAAATCAGATAGAGACCATTTCAACCACTGCAGAAGTTACAGTTGCTCAAGATGTGTCAGTGCAAAACAAAGAAACTGTATTTGTTATCCAAGATGTGGTGATCCAGGATGTAGTTGCACCTCTTTCTGAATTGACCACTCATGATGTGACAATGCAGGATGGAGTTGTACTTTATTCTGAGCTGTATTCTATGCTGGGCCCTCAAATAACATAAATATGCAACAATCTGGGTTTCCAGTTTTACCATTAAATCAGTATTTTACCCCTGAAATTTAGGCAGTTTAGGGTCAGGAGAAGGTTACAAAGCATAGATGCATGATTTGTGTTGAGGCTGGCTGTGAAGGAAAAAATTGCAAGGGGAAGAATAACCATAAGAATTGCAAGTTTATAGAGGTATGTTTCCTAAATTGATTATGACAATATTTACTGATGGATATTAATAGATATAAATTTGGAATATATAATGCATATAAAGCCTCCAATATGCAAAGTTTCATGCTTTTTGGAATAGCTGTAAATAAGATAATGAATTTTGAGTGTTTTTTTTCCGGAATTTTTTGTTAAATTGAATAAAAAATGAATTATGATGATTACAACCTAGTCATTTTTACCTGCACAGATTTGGCTTTCCACAGTCTAGTTTTTGAAAAGAAAAAAACCCCCCGATCAGAGCCTGGTCCAGACATGACTCCAGAGCCAAAAAAACCTGTGCACGAAGTGCCGAAAGTTACTTTTTTGTCCATCACACGGCCCGTTACCGTACACGGTACGGTTGACAGCCCTATTTCGCACGTGTCATCCCATTCTTATTGATTCTTTATAGATATAGCAGCTATCTTGCCTGGGCTCATTTCATTCATATGACCTGCATGTTATATTTCACAAACCATAATGAAAATATAGAAATTCTTGTTGAGGGTCCTGGATGGTCCATTATAGGGTACAGCATGAACTACACAATTATTTATCCTCCTCATGACATCTGCATTACGATGGCCTGATCATGTCTTGCACGTCGAACAGGGTCTTCCCCAAATTCCTTCGATATTGACAAAAAACTGGTTGTATCCATTTCAGCCTCATTGTTAAACCGTATTGAGGAGTGTCGTTGCGAAAATTCCATTGCTGCATTTGAATGATTGCTTTCCCATTCCCGAAGATGGAGCAGGAAACGAGCAGTCATTAATCCAGATATTCTGCACGAACCATGGTAAGATGTCGACTAAATGGCAGTATCACGCTAAAAATGCTTACGGAATGGTGTAAGCACTGAATGCTGTTTGTAGGAACGAGCCAGGCTTCATCACTTTGAGTAACGTGTAAATTTGGTATGAATAGATGTAAAGAAACATACCACAGCCGCCTAAACCACAGCTTATTCAGTGCTAAGCTCAACACAATGAAGGTATAGCTAAGCTTACAAAATCAAGTATGAGTGACGTAGTGGTAAAGAGGGTAGTAAATCTGCCAAAACAAAGCCTTTCAGATAACCACAGAGACGTAGATATTTCAGTAGCGACCATTACGCACAAAAAATAGAGAACACCTGTAAAAGGTAAGTTTCCAAGTTAGGCCTGTCATAAAGAATTGAGCGTAACAAATATTTTGCCTCACCTTGTTGCAGAATAAAAAAGACCAATCTGTCCTTCTGTGTCGCCCATTCCCCGCCGACTTTAAGAGCTTGAATGCTTCGATAGGCTGTCAATACTACTGACATTACTTCAAAAACAACTGTGAATATAGAAAGTAGATCGACAGCTATCGTAGCAGGATTGTTGGTATGCATTTAGTTGAAATACGACAAACCCGGATACCTCTATAATTAGGGATTAGTAAATAATTTACTGCAAAGCTTTCTAAACGTACATCGGATTATCTGTACTTCCAGTACAGTGTATGACCGAAATATGCATCTGAACGATCTTGAATCTTATACGTAATCGAAGAGAAAACATATAATCTTACGGCAGCAAGAACAGTAAGGATTATCCCAATTAATCCGAAGATGATCAGGATGAATCGATTGCCACCATAGACAGCGTACGTTCTCGCACTCCAGACCACTGAGATCCAGTTAGATTATACGAATGTTAGAAATAATTTCACGCACAAATAACAGCAGTTCTCCCAAAGAGACTCAATACCGAGGAGATACGATATGCTGCATCGCAGCTGATTCATCGTTAGCGAAAGGTGTTTATTTATTTATAGCACTCGCTGAAATTCAGAAGAAATATTAGTAGACATGATAAAGCGTCATGAGCATGACATTTACCCTGATTGTTGTAAGTTTTCCAGCTATCGCCAATGTGTAGATGACATTAGCGACCATGGCATACCGGCATAGTACATAAAGGATAGCAGTGATTCGGATTTTGCGTCTCCAGATGTGCTTGA
>JASFDE010000265.1:0-20038 GCA_036937135.1 Nidula niveotomentosa | reverse complement strand
AACCGGACGCATGGTCCGGTTCAGCGTTCAGAGAAATGGTCTGGAGAACCGGACGGAACCGGACCGCGGCAACACTAGCTGGGCCATGGCTGGTTTGAAGATCACAACAATGTGTCGTAAAGAGCTTTCAAGCATACGTACTGGTTCCTAGCATCAAGTTTGACTTTCAGAATCCAAATCTAGATCTTCATCTACGAGCTCAGTAGCACATACTTATACGCATTGCCATCCTCCTGCGCACCGTTGTTCGAGTTTTGTTGCACAGATAACTCATATTTTGTGACATATTGTGGCCACTGCCAGCAGATACAACGTTAGAGAATCTTAATGGGCAGGTTGGAATACTTACCGGAGCTAGTCCTCCACTGTCTGGAAAGAATGCCATCTTCTGAGAAACGACCATGCTACAACCTCTGATTTTACGAAGGATTTCGGTCCGTCTTATTGTTCTGTCGTGGTACGCACAACCTTTCACTCGGAGTTGAATTCCTGCAGAGGCTCCCTTGACACGAGTTGTAACTGGAAAGAAGCATGTGGTGCTCACTAGATCTATGAAGGCCCACGCAAGATCGATGCCCGTAATGAACTATAGCCGCTTGAGCCTCCAGTTGCCTCCAATCCACTTGACGTTATGGATTTGGGTATAGTGTCTGGATGTTCGTGAAGGCAACGTCCAGTACAGACTTGAGTCGGCGTTGGAAGACAATCTGCCATTGTAGCATGCACATATTATGGCGCAATTGCTGCGATTTACAAGTTGAATGCGCTTTCCAGGTGACGAAAGCGATTACTGATCTCGTAGGACATTTAAAATGAAGTCAAAGCATCCGGGTTCGAGATTGGTATCATCTCGATTATGTATTGCGAGCTGATAAAAAAGGCTCGAGCGTTGGTTGTCCTTGTCCTTGTGACGATCTTTCATTCAGCTTGTCTTGGAAAATCGATGACCTTCAAGCTGGCCCGAGGAGGGGAATCTTCCAAGCGGAAGAGAGCATCGAGAAAGTTGGAGGTTGTTGGAGAGCAGCCCTCGCCAACGAGTCAAGATAAAAGGAGCGGTCGTAGCTCAATATTCATCGAAGTTGTTCCGTTCAATAATTGGGTCAACGGTCGTCGATTGCCACTGTATGAGCCTTAGCACTAGGTTACTTGTAGCACGATAATCCATTGATATTAATATTTTTTTAAAAAGGGTTCAAGCTGTAACGAGATGGCGATGGAGAACCCGATAGTTCAATTTGACTCCAACCCGTCCCTTGATAGTACCTTACCGGAACTTTCTTATTCCCGACCTCAAAAGTACGCCAGCCCAGAAATTCTACAGTGTAAGCTTCCCAACATGATTCATTTTGCCTGTCATGCTCCAATTTGGCTGTCAACGCGAAGTTCAAACACGCTATAAGTTAGGCATCGGAATTGATAAAATTATTAGAAAGAGGCCCCGTGGTGGATTCACGACACTTGCAAAGACCCGCAGTCTACAACTCTACCACTCCGTGCTATTAAAACATGTCTCCGAATTACAAATATTCGTTCTTCAATTCCTTCAATGCATCACCAACGCTGAGTTTACAGGCCCGGGCTCCTCCTTCGGGTATGGTCAGTGGAGTTAAAAGGTCATCGGACTTCGTGCCAAATTCATGCATGGCGGCCCCACCTGTTGTATTTGAATCCATCATTCAGAGCGTTCCTATTGAGATTAATTACCTCCGTTGACAGTAGGTTTCCGTTCGTGATTCGGACAAGATATTTCTTACTCATTCAGCTACTTATGAAAGGGTGGTGGAGCTTAAAAGTAGCGATGAAACTGAGTTGGAGATGCTAGTAGTGTGCATCATTTTTTTGTATGTTATTCTGTTGCCAGCATTGCTTATCATCGATAGTGGATGTTCTACCGCGTTGGGACACGTACGTTTACCAAGCTCCTTTTATCACATATGGCCATTCATTGATCCCGCTCACTCTTAGACCCCAAAAAGCGAAGCTCGAGATCATAGGACAAGGAACAGCCTCTGTCAAAGCGGACTCAGCCATTGGATTCCATGTCGTCGTCCAGACTGAGGATACGAAGCTGCCTAACCTCTACCTGGATGTCACCCAAGACTCTTGCACATTTTCCTATGGCGGTCTGCCGACATTAGACGGAGGCACACTCTCCTCTGCCTCTCGTCAGCCATTTCCAGATAAATGCTTGACCTATCCAAAGGGAAAGAGTTCAGCATGTCTCCGTGTCGACCAAGGCCCGTATAAGCATTGATTATCCATTGATCGCGAAAACGGCATATTGCGCTATGGCAGGGGGTACTGTACTGCTAGCCTTGTTCTTTTGCAGGCTGTATGCAAGGAGAAGAAAGACAGTGTCTTGGTTTACATTGATAACAAGTGGGAATGGCTTCTTCACTTGCAAAATGTAGAAGCAAAGCAAACTGGAGGTCAAAAGATGATTCATGGTTTACTAATATTGTTGCCTATTTTATGCTTAATGCCGTTTTCTTTGCACAGATGACCGAAATGGTTGTTGACCCATTCCCTCTCGTCCGCGACTTACCGCCTTACGTCGTTAAAGACCAAGATGTCACGCTTGACGACCTCGAATCAGGGATTGTCACGGTTGTAGCTAACCTCCCTGAGGCTTGTCAGGTCCTTTACAAGAACGTGGCCGGACCTAAAATAGTCCTCGACACCCCCGACTTTCCTGATTTCTCGCAAGCTATTGAGCGGAGCGTGCGCACTGAAGGGCTCGTGGGACATAACCTGCTGACGAAGAAGGCAAAGAAGGCTGGAGGAGAGAGCAATTTCCTCGGTACTTATCTCCGTATCACGATAGGAACGAACCTGGTGGGTGGGCTTCGCCTTAATCACTTCTAGGATGGTTATGAAGCCGTACTGTAACATATTGTTTCTCATAGGGTAACTCTCCAGGAATTCCTTACGTTCTTGAGATTTGGCCCTCCGGTCATAGTAGCCCCATTCATGATCATGGAGATTCGTACGCAGTCATCAAGGTGGGTCTAAATCGGAGAATCCCATCTGGATAATTACCTCAATCATATCACAGGTCCTGTGTGGCGAGATTAGTGCTTATTATTTCGACAGCCTTGAAAAACCTGGACCGAATCAAATAGGAAGACCAGCTATATTGAAGAAAGATGATGTTACTTGGATCTCGAGCAACAATTATCAGGTCCATCAATTGAAGAACGAGTCTGACAAGCTTTGTTGCACGAATCAATGCTATCAGTGGGTCTTTCGATCTATACATCCTAACTTGTTTCGATGTACTGACCCGAGCCTTATCGCTCACAAATAGGTATGGTCCAAAAGACAAGGCTCATTATGAAGGCTTCCGATTCATTGCAGATAGCAAACACTCAGCGTCACCTGATGACAAGCCCTTCTTCCCAAACAGTGATATGGCATTCGGAGAATTCAAAAAGGCAGTCAAGAAGGAGTGGTATGCTTACCAACTCGAGAAAATGCAGTGACTGTCTAAGCCAGGGAAGGAGGTATGAAATTTGAGTATTGAAGTAGGAACATGTCCGTAAACAATAACGATAAAATACACCAAAATCGTTGTAAAATTTCCTA
The DNA here is from genome assembly GCA_036937135.1 of Nidula niveotomentosa. Lineage (NCBI taxonomy): Eukaryota > Fungi > Basidiomycota > Agaricomycetes > Agaricales > Nidulariaceae > Nidula > Nidula niveotomentosa. Next base: position 16,453 of record JASFDE010000265.1, on the reverse strand, counting down.
CATGGGTGTCTGTCAACTACTGCAGATTCGGACAAACGAACAAGAAAGAATATAGTGCTTTGATCATTCCCTCCTTGCACTTAGACCAATACCCCTCCCGGAGGACCATAAAGCCAGGTAATAATAACCACTGTGATGGTAGCATGGGACGTTCACGTGTATACGAGATGGGGCACCCTGTTTGCGCTCCTGCGCGAATTTGCGCGTGCTTGCACCCCGCGCTAGTTGCGCACCCTTGCGCACCTCTGATATTAGTGCGGGGATGCGCGTGGCTTGCGCAGCCTATACCAAGTTTCTGTGCTCGAGTAAAGTAGTTCAGCGAGGTTGTAAATTTGGCATGTAGAACGTGTATATAACAAAATTATTCTATAAGTTAAGTCGCTACGGATGATTTCCACGTAATTAGCGATTTATTTTGACCGTCCTCGGTCGCTGAGCGTCTTCTGGAGTGCAGGGAGCATGGAAGATAGGCCCAATGGTTAAGTCGCTGAGGAGGGCATTGACACAAGCTATCGACGGAGATAATAATGAACGTTGAGGCTGCAGGCAAGACGGAAGGGATCGAGGAGACGATATGGTGCCGAAATTGTTCGTCAGTCGGTCGAGATTCAAAGTTAACTGACGTGAATCACGCCTAATGCCTTCAAGCTACACTAAAGGTGTTATGTAGCACTCACTCGAGAATCCGCCACGACATCGATAGTATTTCAGGGTACATACGATCTACAGATCCTCGTTGGTTCTGCTCCTCGCCTTGAAGCGCATACCTAAGCTTCTCCGCACCATTGAAGCTACGAGAACACTGACAAACCCCGAAACCGCTATATGCTCCCTGGCCACGCCTAATACAATCTTCCCGATGAACATTCGCCTTCCTCAGCTGTCCCCCTGCCATTGTCGCTCTCTCATTTCTCGACGATTGCCTGCTTTCCCTTGTCTTTGAGGATCAGATCCGCGGGTGCTGCCTCAAGTAGCGGACAGCAAGATTCATGGCTGTATCGAGTGCACTGGACCACGATTTTGGCTCTATCTTGCTCCAGCAAGGGCATCCCGACGCCACGTGCTCGAGGTTATCCTTGGTGCATGTTGGTTTGCGAAGGAAACGTAGTGTAGACAGGATGGGACGGGACAGGAAACGTTGTAACAAGGATATGGCACGGGGAATGGAAAGCGATGGTGTCGCAGAGGATGCACGGGAACACGTATCACGACGTACGCAAATAAATCATTCTGGACATAACGAAAACGCGTAGAGCATATGAACTAGGCCTTGCACAACACGACATCCACCGCCAGGACCATTGAGAGTCACACGCAGAAGACAGTTCAACCCATACAGTCTCGCAGATGACTACTGACAACCGCTGCAAAGAGTGTTATCCCAAAGACTCGAGCCCCTATCTTGCTGCCAGAATCGTATAAGAGATCCACCTCCAGGACCAACGGAATCACAATCCGAAGAGCGAAGCTCCTCCTTCGATGAACTGCAAGAGCTGCACTTCGGCTTTTCGAGATCCTACACATATCAGAGAATGACGAAAGAGTGCGCCATCCGCTACTCGAGTTCATTGTATTTCTGGGAATCAATTCCACAGTCGGAGCCAGCTGGGTCTTCAACCCTCCGTGGGCCTTGTGAGAGTAAAGCCCGTACACTCCGGCTCTCAACATCCAGACAGCATAGGAGGTTAAAGACATTGGGAACGAGTATATCATCGGCCTATTCAAGCTCCCATCGCACAGGAAATCTACATCCGAGACTAGCGAGGCCGCCAATCGTCGATGAGCTTTGCGACAGCCCACTCTGGTTCTCAGCTTGAGATCCAACAGGCAAAGGAAACGGGTTGCAGGGGCTTCACGGCTGCCGTATCGATATCGACAGTCCTCGATGGGCCCGTGCTGATCCTACAGCCAATAAAGAGCGACGACGTGCCGTTCCAATAACCAGGGACCCCATGATGCTAGGATTCAATGACACACGTCTTCACAGCCGGATTTTGCTTTCAATCGACGTCCCTGCCATTTTCAACAGCGTCGTCCTCAGCACATGGCTAGCGCGGGACATCATGGCCCGAGGCTCCTGACGCAGCTTTCGCGGCGATAGAGACGAAGAATCCGTTCGAATCGAGTCTTGAGGGACAGGCGTATGGCGTAGCTGCGATTTTGAGCCACTATGGGAGGGGGCAAGTGATAAGTGGCGTGGTTGAATGTGATTGAATACATAGGGACGAGAAAACACATATCTGCATCGAAAGAGAGAGGGATGTTCTCCGAAAAGCGAGATACCGCACATAAGTTGCGCTGTCAGCGTTCAATGCAGGAAAGCGATGCGAGAGGAGTCAAGCCCGTACCATGGCAACTATGATGCAAGTTAAAAAGGTTCCTGTGGGACTGGAGGAGCCATGGCGGCAGTGGGGAGGGAGGCATTACTGAGTGTTGCGTTGGAACTGGGGGAGGGAGAGGGGGTGTGAGCAAGTAGAGGGGGAGAGGAGGACAGTGGAAAGTGGATTGAAACATGATGGAAAACATCGAAAAAAGAAGGGGAAGATGGATGCAGTTCTAAATAATGAACGCATTGAAATCAGAAAGAAAAGCGACGCTCACCAGTCTGTAGAACAAATCGAACCATGACTCGGCGTGTGGGTGCACGAGGTTGCAGATCCCCCCGGCATGTCACGTTCCAGACACTTCCAGCGACAACTTCGAGGGCAAATTCGGTTTGAGTATCGAGAATGGTACGGGATCGTGCGGGCACATACCTCGTTAATCGATCACCTGGATAGATCGCGGCGAGCGAAGGGGTCGTGCCACCGCATGTCGTGGGTGTGGGCTCTGGCAGAAGAAAGTGTTGCACATAATCAAAACGCGTGACAGCGAACGACAAGAATAGAAGTAGAGAGACAAAATAAGGAAGGCTGGCGACGAACTAGTGCTACTCATCGTGGTCGTCGACCACTATACATGTACGCACGTGTGAATTTGGAAATGCCATCGATCGGGTGCTGGAATGTCCTCAGGCCGGGATGGTGCGGTCTCTGTGGCCTTGAGGTCGTGGTGACGAACAGACTAATCGATCGAACTCGCTTCAGCTCCAAGGTATGTTACAGCTGTCATAGAAAAGGCTCTTACAGGCTCTTGACGACACAGTCCTGGAGTATAATAACACGTGCAGAGGCCTCCCCTCAGCAAACGATGGAGTCTCCCTCAATCCTAGGCACCGTGATCTGCTTCAGACGTCACGCAGGATGAACGCGACGATTAAACCCTTTTTTCACGACAACTCGATCCCGAATCTTGCAGGAGTTGTACAGGAACATGTATGTTGACACCGGAGGGTAGAATGGACGAATTCGTCCAACTCCCTCCGTCGAGGCAACCGTGGCCTGGGGGAACGATCTTCGAGAAAAGATGGCAATATTAAAAAGCAGGGCGGGACGGGAAGAGGCTCGTACTTGATAAGAACGGGAAAGCGCAATCCACCGGAGGAAGTGAGTAAGAATGACGGAGATCTATGGGGGATCTGCGATATCGCTGGCACTGGGTCTCCATAGAGGTCGGGGTCGTGGAGTGCTTGTATTTGGGCCAGACTTCTTCCGTTGGATTCAACCTGAAGAGCTCGCCGCGCTAGAGCAGCCCTGGTGAAATACAATCGAGAACGCCAACGTTCAAGCGGTCCAGCCAAAAGGCGTCTTTAGAAATGGTCACCCATTTCTAAAGCCGGCGCCATATATGGTAGTGGGCTCCGGCCTTACATCTAGCAAGGGTAAGGACAAGAAAGAGGGGCAAGCGCATCCACCTCCACGACGTCACTTGATTCGTTCCAGCAGCGGCTAGCACCCGCGTCACCTCTATCCCCCATTTCTGCGCCAGAAGCATTATCAGCGACCGCTTGTCTACCTGTGCATGCCGGAAAATGCGTCGAGCCCGGGTACCAGAGTGCTTAAATGCGTCGGGCCGAGATCTTAGCGGATGCTTGGACGCGGACTGGAGGTTCTTCGGGGCGAGGGCTGTGATCACGGCAAAGAACCCGTTCGACTTCACGGAGACAGTGACTGCGTAGCGATGTGGGCTTTGATGAGGCTGTAGATAAGTGATGTGCAGGATAAATTAGGAAGAAACACGTACTGCACGCGCAGAAAGATTTCGAGCAGCTCCTCCGGCAGCTTCCTGGCACGACGAGAGTCCCGTAGAGTAGTACGAGATAGTTCTTGCTGACTTTAGCGCGCTTCGATTGCGCAACGTTGCCTCTTGTGCTGACGCTGCACCTCCAAAACGAACTTGATCTACAGGCCTGCGAGAGCCGCGCGTCGAGTTTACTGCCTCACAGCCCAAGAGGCTTGGGTCGCTCGCAAGTCCAATGCCCCCGATCCCCACGGCTCTGCTCGCCGCTCCTACAACCCTTCATCGAACGCAATCTGAACAACCATCCATCTCCTTCACGAGCGCTTCCCTCGTGCACGTGAATGCTCACGGCGTTGACGTAGTAGCTCCTAGCCCGCATGTCGGCACAGAAAGGCAGAAGTCTGCGTGGCAGCCGTGCGCGTAGATCGGGAAGCACTATTGTGGAGGGACAGTTTAGCGTGAGGTAGGTGCTAGCGGGAGCATTTGGGAGGGCAGGGAATAATTCATGTTGAATGCGAGGAGATCGGTGTATATGAGCAGAAACTACTGCACAATGATGGGTCGGCTTGACATGGGACGCCAGGGAGAGTGCGTCGGGCTGGGGCTCAGGAACGAACACGTCGGATCCATATCCCTAGGAGTTCTTGGACGCGAAAAGAAGACTGTTGAGCGTCAGCAATCCAACGAAGCCGATGCACCTGTTAGATTGAGGAGGATGCATGGCACAATGGCGCTGGGCAGTAAGTGACTTGAAGGAAGAAAGGAGAAAGGAACGCAAGTACCTACATTGAATGAAGGCAGGATCTTCGGCGCACAACCGCTTCAGCGAGACCCTAACCAACTATCTAAATGATACATGACAAACGTTCAATCGAGGAAAGCGATGTGAGAAGCATAAACTGTACGATGGCGAGGGAGATGTAGGATGGCAAGGTTCTTGGGGCCAAAGGAGACGTAGCGACGGCGACAGCAGGGAGGAAGACGTTACTAAATGTTGAGGTCACGGCGCTTTGAGGCTGGAGGAAGAGGAAGGCGTTAACGAGCTGATCGGCAGGGACGGAGGGTGGCAGGGACGGAAGGCGGCAGGAATAATAACAAAACGATGTTATACTTCGATAGAGGATGAAGATAAAGGGAATAGTGGGCATAGTTCTAGTGAACATGTTTGCGACAAGAAACGCGGCATTCACCTATCGATATACAGACTCCATTCGGTATATTGGTACACAAGGGCTGCAAGTCCCCAAGATGTGCCACATTCCAGTGGCAAGGCTAAGTTCAACTTCAGTTTGGATGCCGAAGTTGGTGTAGGATCGAGGAGGCACTGACGAGCAGGATGGATCGCGGCGGGGGTAAGATTGAAGCAGTAGGTCGTGAGCGTCTGGAGGTATGGGTTACGAGAAATGTAAGCCTGTGACCCTGGCCATGGAAGACAAAGATGGTAGCAGGAAGCAACGTAAGGGGCATAGAGAGGACTGGCAGTGGCGATATGGTCCTGACGTTGCTCGTCGTGGTGGACGGTGTTAACCATAACGTCACTGCGGAAGTGACAGCAATTGGATACCGGGGTGTCTTCGGGCCGGAATGCCGTGGGCTCCCCAGCGTTGAGCAATAAGTCGACAGCGCCGACTACGGATGTGTTTAGTTCGAATTACCTGCCTTCAAGAGATAAGTAGCGTCGCTATGTAATGCATGCTCTATGAAATGCTCTTGACGATACTGTCCTAGAGTACAACACACACCTAATTACTCCAGCTCTTCGCCTTCGAATTGCACGCCAGTAGTGCGGCACCAAACGACGAAACCTCCCTTAAATTCAGATGTCAGTATCTGCTCCAAACCCCGCGCGCGATGAACACGACGAGAAAACGCCTATTCTGCTGCTGCTCCGAGAGTATTGCAGTGCGGCGTGCAGTTTCTCGACGCCTGTCCGCTTTGCGTTGTCTCCGCATTCATGTTGATTCGATAACGCACGCAGCCGACATGAAGTCACAAGAGACCGCAGATTCACAGAGCATAGCCTGGCTCTCACTCTCAATCTCTCAATCTGGCTTCGTACTCTCATGTGCGAGTACACGATCCCTATTACACATCGCGTATGGCGTTCCGCGACGATAACGAACACTACAGGGGACGGTTACCTCGACGAGGATTATGAGTCGGGAGGACTGGGGTAGGATCCAGCTTATAGATACTCCAGCCTGTGCAATGAGAACGTCACTTCTTACAACTAAAAGATGCAGAAGGTGACATACAAGACCGTGAACCGCGCAACACGCACTGTATGGCTGGAATCCACCGAGACAAGCGAGAGAGCCAAACCAAAGTAAGCATGTATCGAATCCCTCGTATTGCAATGATTCGATCCCTATCTCGCGTGAACCATCCATGACATCCACGGCAGGTATGCCTGAAAACCAACACTCCGATAAAATAACGATGCATCGGTTTCCAAGAGGCGCTGCCACTTCTCATGCATTTTCTTCACTGGGTTTTCGTCAACGGAAGGTTGAATTCGGGGATACTGAGGTTATGAAAGTTAAGTTGGTCTCGGGCCTAGTCGCGACGTGCATCGGAAACGAACACCACGCCGAGTTTACGACTGGCTGCACATGTGCAACACTTGCCTGCACTCTTTCGGTTCGCCTGCAGCGGAGAGTCGATAAAGAGTTGTATTCGCAGGGGGTTCTAAGAGCCATGTCAGTCTCAGGTGCGAGGAGCTTGGCACAAGTGCACATGATTCGGCCGCAGGAGATGACACATACTGATTCCTTGCCAGCGTAAGGTCGGTGGCAGTAGTATTCACACAAAGCAGGTAATACAATCCACGTAAGTCTCCAGAATTCAGAGTTCGATAGGCATCGAAACTGTCCACTACGACGAGTGCGTACAGTTCTGCCTGTAGAAAACGCCATGTGTCCATGCTTCTATTCATGATGTGGAGCAAGTGGCGAGCCGTATTTGATTGGGGATGGTAAGAGCCAGGCAATAGGGGTCCGCTTGCCGTCGATGAGTGCCCGGATACGTAGTACGAGCCGAGGGCGGGGAGGCAGATCGGAGTATCCAGCACTTACTTACTTCAAGGTCTTGATAACCTGTTCTCCCTAAAACTGGCGTCCCCGCTGGTTTGACGCAGTAAAGGTCGTTGATGTGTGCACAGGTACGTCGTGTGCGCCGAAGGCGAGGGGCGGATCGGAGCATGGATGTCGTCAGACTAGGAGAGAAGATGTTAGATATGACTGCAATCGAGAACTTGTGAACGGCGTGAAGGGAATTGAACGGGTAAACAGGGTGAAAGAAACGGGCAACGAAGTGAACATTCCATTGGAAACTATGCAAGGCGAGAGTTGACAGAAAGTGGGTGCATTTATGATATAATTCTATACAAAAAGCATAAAAGAATATGGGCACTCACTGATTTCAAGTTCTTAACTCCCTCGCCTTTGCAATGGACATGGTGGTCCTCGGCCTACGCTATAACAGAATCAGATAACTAAGCAAATCGACATCCTGGGACTCCTGATACTAATAAGATGTGGGTTTCGCAAGGACGGTTGTGAGGGGCAGGCGTAGTCGAGTGCATGGTCAACTCACTAGAACGCTGTAGCAGACGGAAATCGTGAAAGACAACAGTGTTGGAAATATTACGAGCTTGCCGTGTATCCCGGAATGGAAGTAAGAAAGGTGCGGCGCAGTACATCGCTCATCTCAGTTCCTATATTTGTTTTATATTTCGTACTCAGTATTGTTTCACTTATCGATGTAGTCTACAGTTTGTATCTTCGCTCGTTTACACTCAAATAACTGGAAGCCCTATCGTTAGCGTTATTTCTACAAGCAGAATAAGTACATTGAGTCCATCACGCCGGGAATGGGGAGTAGTATTAAGTTCCACTGAAGAGAAAATATAACTATATGAGCAGAGATCTCCAGTACTTACGTCGTGCCAGTAAGTTCAAATAGGAAAAGTGCTTCGGAGTCACTGGATAATGAAAGACGCTGTGCCGCGTGCGGGAATTGCCGCCGCTTCGCTAATCAATGCTGTCATGGCGTGGATCTTGTCCTTCGCTCTTGACTGTGATCGATAACGTCCCTCACGAAAGCCCTCATCAGTGCATCCTCTTCCTTGCCTCAGTCATTACAATCCCCGATACCGCAATGTCTGAGGGATACTTTAAAAATGCTTCTCGTGTCAACATTGAAGGGAATAACAGTTTCCACAACGCCGGTAGAGATCACATCAACAACGTAGGCGGCAATATCGCTATAGTCAATGCTCCTCAGCATCGACAAGGTGCGAGATAATTAGTGCATTCATTGAAAATTCAGTACTCAATGGAGTATCTATCTACTTTTAGACCTGTATGAGCTATTGCAGCCTGTTGATGGTGCCTCGCACACCCGCAGTGGTACAGTCGCTAAATGTCACCCAGGTACGCGCGAAAAGGTCATTGCAACGATCAACTCTTGGGCAAAGAAAGGCGTTAAGCCTGTTTGCTGGCTTAACGGTCCGGCCGGCTTCGGAAAATCCGCAATTTCGCAGACCATTGCCGAGCTGTATGCTGCCAAAGGGAAATTGGCTGCCAGTTTCTTTTTCCTGCGTGGAGCTGGTGATCGGAGTACTATTGGCCGACTCATTCCTTCCCTTGCCTATCAACTCTCCATATCCATCCCCGCAACGAAACCATTGATCAAGGACGTCCTTCGAAAGAATCGATCAATTCTCAGCAGTTCACTTCATCACCAATTCCGGAAACTTATCATAGAACCTATTCTTGCCACCAGGAACAAGGCTCTGCAGCTTCTGAAAATTCAGAATCAAATGGTTGTCATCATCATTGATGCATTAGATGAATGCAATGAAAAAACAGAGATGGCAGAATTCATACAGATAATTATTCAGACATGCCAGGCACATGACAATATCCCAATCCGACTTTTTCTTACTAGTCGAGTAGAAGAACATATCCGCCAAAAGCTTCAATATCAGGATGTCCAAGCTGTCATTTATTCTTTGGATCTCAAGGACTTTGATCCTACAGCTGATGTTTGCTCTGTCATGCAAGCAGGCTTTTCCCAGATCTATCAGGACAAGCTGCGGATTATGCACAGTATACCACAGCCATGGCCATCTCCAGAAGATCTAGAGGCAATTGTTGAGAAATCTGGGGGCTCATTTGTCTTTGCTTCCACATTTGTCAAATTCATTGAGAAGGATGCTCTTCCACAGCAGAGGCTGCAAAATCTTCTGCAAGCTCATGCTGGAGTGGATCCTCTCTATCAGGAAATCCTAAAAACAGCTGCTGTTGTTCCCCATTTCCCTAGGATTCTTGGTACTATTATGGTCTTAAAGGAGTTACTGTCTCCTGACTCTCTTGGAAAGTTGCTGAAGCTTTCTTGCCAAGAAGTTGTGCTTGCCCTATTGGGAGTTCAATCCATCATTCAAATTCCTGGAGATGATGATGAGCCTGTTCAGCTCTATCATACTTCTTTACGGGATTTTCTCACAATCCCAGAACGGTCAAATGAACTTTACATCGACACTCCAACATGTCACATCCATGTTACACTCTGTTGCCTTGAAATTCTTGCACAGGTTTCTGGGAATATCTTCTTTGCAGGAAATCTACCAGAATATGCATGTAAATACTGGGTTTCCCACTTTGCAGAAGGATATACAGGGGAAACCAACTTCAATTTGGGTTCAGACTTAGTTGATTCTCTGACATTGTTTATGGACAGGCTGTTTCAAACTTGGTTCAATACCTGGCTATATTTACATAAAAGCAGTGCTCTGGAGAATTTACAAGCAATATTGCAAATCCCAGTAAGTCTATAGAAAATGAGATGGTCTAGAATAACTTTTAATGATTTAGAAACTGCATCAAAATGATGGTCTTCACGAGTGTCTACAAAGGTTTCATCAACAAACAGAGGTATGAAATCATTCTTGAGAGCAGTGGATTCCCTTACTAAATTTGGATGGCTTCAGTTGGTTAGTGATTTATTTCTGGATATTATTCAGTGCCACAAGATTATATTTTGAGCACATATGATTTACAGGAGGTGTGTTTTTTAGAATTGGAAATATTTACTCACTATGACACAATTATATGGTGCTACAGTATGTAAGTGATTTAGAATCTTATTCAAAAGTACTGCTGGAAGAAAATGAAATTTGGCAGAAGGTTAGCTATTCATGCATCTAAGATTTATATGCATTTTCTAATTTGCAAATTTGAAGAATGTAAGCATCAGAATATATGGCTACAATATGACAGCATTGATGAGAAGTATATGTTGGCTGGTGTGAAACAGTTTGTGAGTTCTGAGACTTCAAACCATCTGGTAGTTTTTTAACATTTTTAACTGAGTGATATGACAGATGGTGAGCAGCCTTGATCAATTATCACAGATTACAGATGATATGATTATTATTGGGGATCATTTTAGGCTGTAAGTGATAACTACATGAAACAAGAAAATTGTATTAACTGTATTATTGGCTTTATTGTACAGTTTGTAAGAGATACAAATTTTCTGCTTTAAGCTGAAGATTTTGTGACCCTGTTCCTGGCTTAGAAGGTAAATGGTCCTCAGGTCTCAGTATCCCATATAACAGGCTGATAAACTTGACCTTTCCTCAGGATGTAAGTGCCTCTAAGCTAAGTAAGGCAGCCTTCAGCTGACCAGTGTGATATTTTCATTCTTAACAGGTAAGTGCTCTTCCTAAAACCAGACTCTGAGCTGAACCTCTGGTGGTCTTCATTCTTAGGATGTAATGTCCCTCATAAAGCCAACTTCTGAGCTGACCCTCTGGTGGCCTTCTTCATTCTTAGTTTGTAAGTGCTCCCCATAAGACAAGGCTCTGAGCTGACCCTCTGGTGGCCTTCTTCATTCTTAGTTTGTAAGTGCTCCCCATAAGATCAGGTTCTGAGCTGACCCTCTGGTGGTCTTCTTCATTCTTAGTTTGTAAGTGCTCCACATAAGATCAGACTCTGAGCTGACCCTCTGTTGGCCTTCTTCATTCTTAGTTTGTAAGTGCTCCCCATAACACCAGGCTCTGAGCTGACCTTCTGGTGGCTTTCTTCATTTTTAGTTTGTAAGTGCTCCCATTAACACCAGGCTCTGAGCTGACCTTCTGGTGGCCTTCTTCATTTTTAGCAGGAAAGTGCTCTCCATAAGACTAGGCTCTGAGCTGACCCTCTGGTGGCCTTCTTCATTCTTAGTTTGTAAGTGCTCTCCATAAGACCAGGCTCTGAGCTGACCCTCTGGTTGTCTTCTTCATTCTTAGCAGGTAAATGCTTCCCATAACATCAGGCTCTGAGCTGACCCTCTAGTGGCCTTCTTCATTCCTAGCGGGTAAGTGCTTCTCATAACACCAGGCTCTAAGTTGACCCTCTGGTGGTCTTCTTCATTCTTAGCAGGTAAGTGCTCCCCTTAAGATTAGGCTCTGAGCTGACCCTCTGGTGGCCTTCTTCATTCTTAGTTTGTAAGTGCTCCCCATAAGATCAGGTTCTGAGCTGACCCTCTGGTGGTCTTCTTCATTCTTAGTTTGTAAGTGCTCCACATAAGATCAGACTCTGAGCTGACCCTCTGTTGGCCTTCTTCATTCTTAGGATGTAAGTGCTCTCCATAAGACCAGGCTCTGAGCTGACCCTCTAGTGGCCTTCTTCATTCTTAGGATGTAAGTGCTCTCCATAAGACCAGGTTCTGGGCTGACTCTCTGGTGGCCTTCTTCATTCTTAGGATGTAAGTGCTCCCCATAAGACCAAGCTCTGAGCTGACCCTCTGGTGGCCTTCTTCATTCTTAGGGAGTAAGTGCATCCATAAGACAAGGCTCTGAGCTGACCCTCTGATGGCCTTCATTCTTAGTTTGTAAGTGCTCCTCATAAAACCAGGCTCTGAGCTGACCCTCTGATGGCCTTCTTCATTCTTAGTTTGTAAGTGTTCCACATAAGACCAGGCTCTGAGCTGACCCTCTGGTGGCCTTCTTCATTCTTAGCTGGTAAGTGCTCCCCATGGGACTAGGCTCTGAGCTGACCCTCTGGTGGCCTTCATTCTTAGTTTGTAAGTGCTCCCCATAAGATCAGGCTCTGAGCTGACCCTCTGGTGGATTTCTTCATTCTTAGGATGTAAGTGCTCCCCATAAAATCAGGCTCTGAGCTGACCCTCTGGTGGCTTTCTTCAATCTTAGGATGTAAGTGCTCCTCATAAAACCATGCTCTGAGCTGACCCTCTGGTGACCTTCTTTGTTCTTAGCGGGTAAGTGCTCCCCATAACACCAGGCTCTGAGCTGACCCTCTAGTGGCCTTCTTCATTCCTAGTTTGTAAGTGCTTTTCATAAGACTAGGCTTTGAACTGACCCTCTGGTGGTCTTCTTCATTCTTAGCAGGCAAGTGTTCCCCATAAGACCAGGCTCTGAGCTGACCCTCTGATGGCCTTCTTCATTTTTAGCAGGTAAGGTGCTCTTCATAAAACCAGGCTCTGAGCTAACTCTCTGGTGGCCTTCTTCATTCTTAGGATGTAAGTGTTACACATAAGATCAGGCTCTGAGCTGACCTTCTGATGGTCTTCTTCATTCTTAGCGGGTAAGCTATCCCCATAACACTAGGCTCTGAGCTGACCCTCTGGTGGCCTTCTTCATTCTTAGCTGGTAAGTGCTCCTCATGACACCAAGCTCTGAGCTGACCCTCTGATGGCCTTCTTCATTCTTAGGATGTAAGTGCTCCCCATAACACCAGGCTCTGAGCTGACCCTCTGCTGGCCTTCTTCACCCTTAGTGGGTAAGTGCTCCCCATAAACCAGGCTCTCAGTTGACCCTCTAGTGACCTTCTTAATTTGTAGCAGGTAAGTGCTCCATACAAAGCCATGCTCTGAGCTGACTCTCTGGTGGTCTTTATTCTCAGGAAGTAAGTGCTACTCATCAAATCAATCTCTCAGCTAATGATATTTTGACTCAATCACAATTTTTTAGCTTGTATGTGGCTCAGTTTTCATGAATGATTATATCTAATTTCTAATAAAATTCTCATAATTATTAATATCTACCAGATTGTCAGTAATTTCAAACAACAAGTTATTCTTTTAGTATTAATATTACACAATTTGTTGAATCTTTCAGAAAGTATGTTTGCTTCTTTATCTTTCAGTTATGGAACATTAACCACACATTCCAGATTGTCAGAATCAGTCTTTTTTGTTGCTGTTACAATCCTACTCATGAAACACATAATCACTTGCAGTGGGTTAGTTCTGCCTCTTGATTCACAGAAGCACACTATTGATTGACCCATGCTACCATGTCTTTACCCTTAGAGAGTAAGCATTTTCCTGTTTTGCTATTCCCTATATTATTTTATGTGGGATATACAGGAATCCTAGGAGGCTATGAGAAGCTAGAATTCTAAAGAGTTGCAGGCTTTTTATTGAGATGATTGTTTTTCATTTACTGTATATTGAATATGCAACTTTAAGTTCAATTCAGATCTTAATCTTATCTTTTCCTCGGATTGCACTCCAGAAATTCATGTTTTTCTTGGATGGAACATACAAGTAGATTCTACACAGCTTCATTAAAATAGCACAGTGCTGGACAATGAAGAGTGAGGCTATTGGACCAGAGGGTGGATGCACAAATACATTTTTTTCCAGTAATCTGCTGTTCATGTTGAAGGATATAAGTTCATACTGAGCATGAGACCAGCTCAAGAATCCAGAGGACAATACACAACAGTGAAGTTAAGACAGTTCATATGCTGGCAACTCCATTTCACATTCCTTGCTTGACCCCATGCTTGGTTTGTGGTGAATTCATTTCACAGCCAAAAAAAAGGAGTGAAGTTGCAAAACCATGGTGAGAAGAAAAGAAAAAATGACTGTGTCTTAAGAAGCAGAGCATGAAATGAGGCTGCAGAGAAAAGAGACTGCAGCATAACTACAATTGGTTAAGGTTCACATGAAATCCTCTGTAAATGGTAAAATGTTGATGCATATCTGAAAGTTTGCCATGGGATGATACTGTGAAAGTTCAGTTCAGTCTGATCCAGCAACTATTTTCTCTGAACTTGCTAAACTTTGAGTTAAATTTGTGCCTCCATTTTGAACTTTGAACCAGACCATAGATTCATGTTGAGTTCAGGTTCAAAGGAGTTCAACCTCAGTTTTTTCAGGGCCTCTATAATTCACTGTTTCTGCTAAAATTTGGATGACAAAATCTATGCAAAGCTCAAGTGGAAGTTAGACATCTATTTTTTTTGATCCTGTGCCATGTCAAAGCCAAGGCCAAAACATGGTTATACCTATCTGTGGAGCAGCAGCATGTGCCATGCTGATGGAATAATTCCCAAAATGGAATGGATTTAGCATCAATTTCTATAAGCTTTCCATTTCTGGGGCAAACTGAGTGGGAGATATGTTGTAGTCTTATGCTAAAACCATCCATCTATGGATGGTCTTGTGCTAAACTAGGGCTTTTGACAAGGTAATGTCAACATTGATGGCATGATTTGAATGCCTAGAAACAGTAATCCTGCACTGATTTGCTCCTATAACTAGTTACAGTATCAATAATAAAAGATAAAATACATTTTTGAATTCTCAAGCATTTTGAAAACAATTTATCTCTGTTATATCCACAAATCCTTCTGACATGCTTCCAACATGTCTCACACTTCTGTTATCCTTCCAACATTCTTCTGCCATATCCTGATATCTATTTCCATGAAATATTGTCTCATTACTATGATACTTGCTATCCACAATAATGTGTCCATATACCCTTCTGCTTAGTTACATTTTCTGCTTCTGCTTCTGCTCTTTTATTGCATGTCAACAGACTTATTATTACTTGCTACAATAGTGTTGCTACTTCTGCTTTCACTATTACAATTAGCTTACAAGTATTTAGTTGTCATTAACCCAGTGTCATCTCTGACAACACTCTGACCTGTGATACTTCTTCTGACATGCAGATCACTACATTAAGTTGAACCCATTAGAACTGGAAGGGTGCAGCACATGAGCTGAAGCCACTGGTTTTTAAGTCTCTCATGCATTATGTTCAGAACCCTTCCAACACTCTGCTCATTTTCCAACTTAGCACTATCTTGTGTACAACCTCTTACTTGAAGTCCTATTCCCTAAAGTCTACTGGGAATTTGGTTCTTGACAGCATATTCAAATCCCCACTTCTGAGTTCTAAATCATGATTTGCACAGCTATGACAACTTCTTCTCAAATCCTTACTGCACATGCACAATCCCACCATAATCTAGCTCTTACAACTCAACCCAAAAATTGTTCCACTACAGCAGTTCATTCCACTCTTGCTTTGCCTTTGCAGGCTTCTGGGTCTAACAATAAAGGCAAAGGTCACACTACTTCTCATGTGCCTTCCACCAAACCCAGCTAGACCCTATGCTCTCTGCCTGACAATAACAGTGGAAATAACCCTGCTGAACCTGGCTATGGACTTCATTGAGAAGCTTCTGCTGTCCAGTGGTTACAACTCTATTCTGGTAGTTGTTGACTGACTATCTAAACAAAGTAATTTTATTCCAACACATGACACAGTCACTTCTGCTGATTTAGCACAGATGTTTGTTATGCATGTGTTTTCTAAGCATGGCATACCAGAGCATGTTGCTTCTGACAGAGGTTCCAAATTTGTTTCTCATTTCTTCCACTCACTTGGCAAGGCACTCAACATGTGCCTACACTTCACTTTAGGTTATCACCCAGAAGGTGATGGACAGACAGAACAAATTAATCAGACTCTTGAACAATACATTTGAGTCTAATGCAACTACCAGCAAGACAACTGGTTGGAACTCCTTCTGCTTGTGGAATTTGCTTACAATAATGTGCCTTCTGCCACAACTGGAATTTCACCTTTCTTTGCCAATAAAGGTTACCACCCTAATATCACTATCCTCCCAGAATGTAACCTTGCTTCTGCCTGCACTTGTGAATTTGTAGTTAATCTTGATGAATTGCATACTACACTCAAGTCTGCAATAGCAGAAGCTCAACTATGTTATCAAGCTTTCACTGACTCTCATTGACAACTTCTGCCAACCTTCCACATAGGTCCACAAGTTTTTGTTAAGGCTCAGTTCTTCTGCACTACTCAACTGTCACGAACCGAACCAGAGGCATCCCGGAGGTCACGTGATTTGCAAGTCCTGAAGATGGAACAAAGACAGAGAACCGAGACATAACTCGGAGGGCGCCTGAATGAGTCGGAGGTGCAAGGGCATAACCCTGCAGGGACCAGGACTTGGCTTCAGCTTATAAGAAGCTGCACCTTCCATGATCCTACTTCCTGAATTTA
>JASFDE010000264.1:0-20080 GCA_036937135.1 Nidula niveotomentosa | reverse complement strand
TCTTTGGGAAGATTTGATGAATGACTCAATTAGACTCAATTACAAAATGTTGTCCCAAGGACCGTCAATGCACTGTATCATTTGATAGTATTAAACTGTATGTCTTTTGAGTTTATTTCGTCTCAAGCCATCGACGTCCCAAGGAATATGTTGTTCCCCTACCAATTGCAATGCATGTCTTAGATCGTTGGACATCACGTGCCTTTGACGTTGGACTCCATATACTTCAAGCCCTATTAGTCGACCTTGGATTCTCTTGACTCGTTTTCTCATCTTGAGGATATTTGCAATACTCAAGCAATTGCGTCAGAAAACGGTAACCTCGCAGGAGCGAGGAATGCCGTCGGGAGCAAAATCATATGCAGATAAATTAAGTTAAATAGGTCGTCTCTCTGATAGTCCAACTAAAAAATCATAAAATAGGTGGTATATGAACTCCTCGACCAGCTCTTTTATGTACTGTTGCGGTCCACACTCATGAGAACATCATACAAGCTGTCGCTGCACAGCGCTCCTTGCCAATTACTGCAAGGACGACAAAATTTGCACAAGTCTTCGAGTTGTCCTAGCGTAGTACGAAGCTCATAGTAGTCCAGAGTTCAAGATAGAAGGACTCGGATACCATATAAATTAACTATTTCCGCTGATTTCATGCCATTAAGGAGGCTCATTGTTGGATAAACTCGCGTATCTTCTGTGACGGAAAGTTACTATTGAGGAATTACTAGAGTGGTTCCAAAACTTCCAAACGTGAACGAGGTCCTGAAAACTCCAAGTGAGCTGAATGTTAGGCGTAAATGGTAATAATGCTTACCAGTTGTGTGCCGAACACCAATACGGCTAGAGTTGGAACTACTATACTATTAGTATAATTGCTGTCCAGAACGTGAATCTAGACTAACCAGAAGCTAATATTAAGTCAAACCCTATATCATGTTCTGTGGTAACAGCGTAGGCAATGGAAGTTCTGAAAACGGCATCGAAGTCAGTCAGAACTGACAGTCGATTTATAAGAATACCTCTCTCACCCCATGGCAAGAATAGCCAGAGAGCTGAAGACTATGACGCGGATCGTCATGGCAGCCGCACGTCGTACAACTACTGTTCGGTGTCGGTATAATCGTATCGTCAGCATTCCTGTTCGTGTCATTAAATTCGGACTCTGGTGAAGCTGCAGTGGATACGTTACCTTGGACAATAATTATCACGATAGAGATAACTATAACGGCACCAGCTGAGATTCGTGGCCTGCTGTACTTCAATAACATTAAATCTAGAGAAATAATTCATGCTTACCACGAGACGTTAGCGTTGTCGCAGTAAGTTCCCGTCGAAGCCTTTTGCACGGTGCTTGGATTCTCAAGCCCAAACTAAAATACTATATTGGAAATGACTCAAAGAATAAGATGCATAAACGTACTGCTAATACGCCAATAAATATGACTAGCCATACTGAATAAGGTGTGATCAGCATCTGAGGAAAGGTGACTATGAGTGATATTCATCAATGTTGATTAGTGCGATGTAACTCACCACGACAAGTGTGCTGGAGCTTGTCTCGAATGCAGTCTCAGAGAGGGCGTATTGAAAATTCAGAAGAAGCTTCCCTCGGATGAGATAGATTAGCACTATAAATTGAAGATTATCGTGACTAATTGAAGGACTCACATGTGTCACGAGCGAAAGTGTCGATGCGGCAGTCCTGTGCCATGTACAGGATGATAATGAGATCCTCGTAACTTCAAAAACAGAATCGACATACAAAGGAGGAGCGGCGTAGATGAGAGCTGCTTGAGCGACACAAAGGCCGCGAGTTGGTTGCGTACGACTTTGTTGGCCAGCAAACGAGAGTAGAGAGTACGAGATGCAAGAGATTATCCAAGATAAGCAGAAGCTGTACCATGTGAGGAGTCTCTTGACGCTCTTGCTGAAGAGCGTGGTGAGGAAGATAACGGCCAAACATCCGCCGCTGAGAAGCTGAAGGGCTATGAAAGCTTTGACAGCTGAGGATTCTTGTGCAGAATCGTCCTGGCTGGATCCTGTTCGAGAAATTCAAGTTAATAAGTCTTCTGCCTCGCCATCGTTCTGCTGCTACTGACGCGAGAACAATGCCAATATGGACGTAAGCCCCGACATGATGGGCCGGAGTGACCGCTGGAAGGCCACTCGGATGAATCCTGGTTCCTAAGATTCACGAAATGACAGCGTCGGGGTGGAATTTTCGTCCACAGCTGAAGCAGAACGCTCCACGGAGCGGGGGAAGCGATGGCAGCAGGATGAGAGAAGCGGAAAGAAAAGCGATGATCCAGCGCCCTTCGCCGACTCGGCAGTCCTTCATCCTGTTCATCAGCCTGTATGATTCGGAATTCCCAACGGTTGCAATTGGCACAGACAGGCGCCTTGCACTGATGGAGGTATGGTTTGTATTGTGATTAGCCGGACCGAGAACAAATCCCCCGGCCACTACCCTCAAAAGGCAAGGTGTAACAAAAATACTGCACTTCCGTCTCGGCAGAGTCGGCGTAATCGGCGCTAGTGGCATCATCTGTATGTCCAGGTTCTGAATGTCTTCAAAGACGGTCAGTTGAGCGCGACTGTCCGGGAACTAATAGAAGAATATTTATATCTGTATCTACTTACTTATAGCAACTTTTAGAAAGGTTAAAGGATATTTCACCACGGGAAAGGATACATCTTGACCATGGCGGGATCCGGACATGCTTATCTGGGACCCCGAACACTAAACTTCTTGGCATCAGAGTCCATGGTGTACAGTAAAGGCTATGTACCGAAGTGCTTTCATAGTAAGATATCAGAGTTATAGGCACGATGATTACATCCATCTCTTGAGAAACATTAGATTGATGTTTGAAAATGCGGTACGTAGACTATACATAGTGTAGAGCATACGTAGTGGATGTGCTTGAAATTTTAAATGCGCTAGTACCTCACATCAAGGTAATGTATCATGGGTGGACTCTATGTGCCAGCTGATAAAAAATCGAGCTCTTGAGAAGCATTAGATTGATGTTTGAAAATGCGGTACGTAGACTATACATAGTGTAGAGCTTACGTAGTAAATGTGCTTGAAATTTTAAATGCGCTAGTACCTCACATCAAGGCAATGTATCACGGGTAGACTCTATGTGCCAGCTGATAAAAAATCGAGCTTCAGTCCTAGGCACACAAAAACATCACTGGGTAATACGTCAGTTGACTCGACATGGCGAAACCGGTCTCGATCGATCTATGGATATGTAGTGACCATGTATAGAGCCAGTGAATATATATATTTGCTTAAACATATACCAGTAACCAGATAGCCTGATAAAAAGAGTTTGCGAATTTACTGTATGGAATACGAATAATCTACACAGAATGCTATATGGGAAGATGACTATAAAATAACGCGTAATGCGAGAGGATCGATCAGACAATTTTAATCGTAAAAGTCTGTTCATATTGGCAAGAACGATCGGAGTGGTGCTTTTGCAGGGGTGCGTGGCAAATTCGCCGGCGGAGAATTAGGAATCGAAAGCGTCTGCGTAACAGACTCTACGGAGTCTATTGATAGCATGGTTCCTGTATGATTTGGACTGGTATTTCGTCTCCAGAAGAGCCATCCCCGAAGGAGATCCTACCATCCAGATAAATATCAACCCGCGAAGTAAAATAAAATCCACGCACCACTTGGGTTCCGAATATAAGAGCAGTTGCAGGAGGAACTTTAATACGAATCAGTATTGTTAACCTTCTCAAAGGATCGCATATGTCTTACGTATCGCGATAAGGATGTCATATTGAACTCCTCGCATAGAGGTAGCAACAAATACAAGACCGACGCTTCAAAGACAGTTAGTTGCTTTAAAGAGACTTTAAACAACGGTACAACTAACACAATTGCAGAAATACCGAGTGCCGTAAAAATAAGCACACGGATAGCCATGGTCACTGATTGACTAAAGAAGTCCACTATAGCCCGATGTCGATATAACAAATGTCCAATGAAAACTGAAAAAAGCACATCAGCGAAATGCCTCACGAAATATGCCAAGAACACTACTTTGAGCGACGACAATCAGGACTGCAGCAACCGTCGCGCAGACGGATGTCACTTTTGGCCTGGAGAAATTATCAATTCGGGAAAAAATGATAAGGCATGAACATCACTCACACTTGCGTTCCGGCGAGAATGCAGTAGGTGCCATTTGGCGATAACACCACACTTTCAGGGTTACGAACACCAAACTGTGGGATATGAATTAGCAACGCGATAATGCCGTCAAGTAAGGCATACTCACAATGAGGAAGCCTATCCAGATACCAGTCCAAACGATCCAGGGAACGCATACAAGCTGCAAATCAATAAAGTAAATTCAGTCTAGTAATCTTCCATCCAGTAGAGAAATCAAACATACTGCCTTGATAGTTTTTGGATATCTTTCCTTTATAGGAGATCCAGGCCGCAGTGCCGAATAAATGCTTAATAGAAGCTGTATTGCATTTGTCATTGGAAGGAAGCAGGAAGATTATGAAGACTTACATGTAGTACCAAGGAGAAAGAAGTACAACCAGCTCTGCAACACGCCGTAACATAAATGTAGTCAGAAGTTGACTCTGAGATCAAGTTAAAATCACCTACAATGGCGGTGCAGAATATACAAGTGCTGATTGAGCTACACAAAGTCGAAATTTGGGATGTTGTTGAAATTGTTGACCAGCAAAAGTAAGAAGAGAATACGATAACCCAAAAATTATCCAAGAGATGCAAAAAGAGAACCATATAGGATGTCGTTTAGATCCCCGGAAAAGAAAAGCCGAAATAATACTGAAGGCGAAGCCAGATGCCCCAATGATCTGCAGAACGATGAAAGCCCGAACCAAAGTATCATTCACAGGTGCTGTAGAAGTTGCTGTAAAAGCCGTTGGAATCAAGAGACGAACTGACAAGATCATTATATACTCACTTTTACCCATGCCCCTTGTCAAGGGAGTTAATACAGTCAGTGAGATTCCGTCTTCGTGATCGAGAGTGCAGAACTAGGAAAAGGTGAAGGAAAACGAACAAGAAAGAGAAAATCCAGGCCGAAGCAAAAGATGAAGCAAAAGGTAGTGGACCAAGCTCCACCGTAGCGGCGAGGACGTGTATAAAGATCTAGCGCCCATCGATGGCGAGAGAAATATAGAGTTGGGCTGAAGTTTGAGGACATACATAGCCTTGACAGAATGATGATGGGAGACAATCACTAGTGGCATTACAACGCTGCCAATGGGATGCGAGATGCCCACGCTATTCAAACTTCTAGTGATGCTCTTTGTCGTTCGAATGATTTGTGCTTACAAGCACGGACATCAGAATCTCCTTTCGGGCAGAAGGAAAGCCAATGCGTACTATTCTGGCATGTCATACTGTGGTAAAAGCACAACTAGTCTTTCTTCTCGTTCCCCATGATTAGAATTTACATAAGATAGCGCTCCACTTGAAGATGGCCTTGGGCCAGAACTCCCTGCCTCCATCCACTAATAAGATTCTACAGTAAGATGAGCTGTAATCCCTGCGCGGCCTTGAAACGGCTAACAAGTAAGCAATGGAGAAATGAAATACAAACATCACATCACATCATTGATTCTAAGGCGGACAGCGACATTACTCCAGGGCTATGAATACACACCAATGCAGCCATTGTTCCCTGCTTGTCTGTATAATCCCACAATGCGCCTTCGAGGTAACAAGGAGGCCACTTGGAGCTCGAAGAGCCCAAATGCCACCAACGATTGTAAATTTGGAGCGCGGTGCTTATGAGTTTGAAGGGTTCACCAATTGTAATTATGGAAGGAAAGCTGCGGAAAATATAGTTGATGAAGTATTTTACCTTCATGTCACGCTTGCAGTGGGAGGCAGAGAAGTTCGAACTCAAGAACAGGCGCAGCGAGAGGTTGGCGAGCGCTGTACATAAGTTACATCGAGGAGAAGTGGCAGTGCCGTAGTGGCGTCCGGATACTGCCAGTACCCTTCTCTCTTATCCTCCGTACTTACGTAATACAGAATTGCGCGTTCCTCAGCGATTCAAAATCCTCAATTTGCAAATCTTTGTCCACTACCAGTACTACCTAGTAGATCTGGGCGCGTTTGGGGCGCTTCCGAAATTTGAACCTTCCCTCCTGAGTCCTACTTTTCTCTCTCTCTCTCGTCTGGAATATGGATCTGGATAAGCATCGCTTTCACCTTTCCCTTCATGTAAGCCTTCCACCGGCTTGGGTTTGGCTTAGATTTCTAGTGGATACCCAGTTAGTCTGCTACACAGTGCTGGCTACGGCGCCGGATTCGCTGTCCTCCGATCCCTAATATTTGGTACGTATTTCTGATTTTTAACAGCTATCTCGTGGGTCCACTACGGTTAGCCTACTCAATGTAAATCAGCGATTCACATTATCATCTATTGGCTCGACTGCAAATGTTGTCCCAGAGGAAGCCCAGTTTGGCATGCATGCCAAAATTTACTACAACGACGAAGAGGATTAGATTGAATCGGACGCTGAGAGCCTTGCATCATATTTACAACTGTCAAGAGCGTACACTCCGAGCTCGAATGCAATTCTTATACGAATAACACGACGGATGAGGCCTATATTTTCTGCTTTGAACCTCGATTTTAAATATGCTCGTGGACGCGACGTTTTAGCAATGGTTTAAATCCGAGAAACCGCATCATCAGAATGTTCAAATTCGGCGTATTGACCAGCAAGGACGTGGTGGACCTCTTAGGCTAAGAAGCCGCATGCGCTCTTCCGATCCTGAATCTTTGTCGATCCCGCCTTACGATATCTTAACCAACCAGCGAAGGCTGCAAAGCCGAAACCATGCCGAAAAAAGCACCCCCACCCACTCCCAAGATCATGTTTCCATCCAACTTTCATATTTCTTTCTACCTCCATTCCTCCAATCCAGAACGTGTTCTAGACACTGGCTAAATTCGTTTCCGGATCTGGACCCCTAGTGCCACCCGCGCATCTCTACTAATCAATCTAGTCTACACCAACCAAGGAAGATTTGAGCACTCTCGAGCTGCCAGAGAGATGCGCTGTACTTGGCCAGCACCAAGGCCTAAGGGATGATGGCCCAATGTGTATTTTACATTCGCTCCATCAGCCGTTCTACGTAGACCTCCTATGGAGGGACCACTTGTTCTTGGTCATTGCACATGGAAGAATCGCGAAAGTGTGTCTTTTGTTTGGTAACCGGAGCTTACCAAGTTAATCAGATAAGTTACTGGTGCGCCATAGTTGAAATGTTTTTTCTTAATAAAAAATCGAATTAACCATTCTCTCTCACGAAATGTACATTTAGCATTCGAGCGACCCACTCCCTCTAAAGCGTCGATACGCGGACTCTTGTCCTACGCATCGTCAGAACTATCACACCAACCAAGTTATCCTGCCCTTCTCATGGAAACATTGAGCGTATCATCGTTCCGTCTTCCCCTTTTCGCTCTATCCTCGACTATATATAATAGTAGTGATGCAAAAAACCACAGCACAAGCCATGGATTCACAATGCATACTCCATAACTTCATACCTTCTTGCAGAAAACTGCTATGCTATTGTATGGCTGAATAGATTGGATCTTGCGTTATATATCTACATCTGAAGTTGACTAAATTACAGTTATGACTAGAGTTACAACTTATAAGTACGTCTATACTGGCGCTCTATTTCGCTTAGATGGCTTCCAAAATATCCAAGCACGAAAGAGATCCTGAAGAGATATGTGAAAGAGCAGCTCAGCACAAATAGTTTCTTATGAGATGTATACTAAACACTCACTTTCTGACTGCCGAAGACAATGGCAGCCGAAGAGGGGACTAAGGCGAAGTTTTAGTAAAGAACTCATGCTGTAAACTCTCTCAACCTCACCAGATGCTATCATCAAGTCGAACTGTATTCCTCTGTGTTCGGTTGACGCGAAAACTATAGCTACCCTACGTCCATCCGAAGTTTAGAAAAAATCATAATTCTCTGAAGCCATATGGTGCAACTTACACTACTGCCACAATTGCCAGAATTGTGAAAACTCCCATGCGAATGGCAGTTTTTGCAGCTTCGTCGAATTTATGAATTATGGAGCGAGATTTGAAGAGGAGAATGAGGATGTATACTAACGCATTATTTGTAAATGAATGTGCGTCATCTTCTCTTAACCAAAAGATGTACTTACATTCTAGAATGATTACTACCAAGGCGATAACGGCCGTCAAGACTGATGTTATCTTTGTTCTGTGGATATTACGTTAGTTTAGTCGTATGATTAGTTGTAATGGCTTTGCACTTGCATTTTAGATTCAAGGATGCAGTAGGTTTTGTTATGAGACAGCATAACATGGTCTGGATGGAGAAGGCCAAACTGCAACAGTAGTGAGCATGTAGAAGACTAAGCGCTGAAAGTTGATATATTACCGCGAGCAGAGCTGTAAATATAGAGGTCCATACTACCCACGGTAGTATGATTACGGCCGCCTATGAATGTAAACCACGACATGAGAGTTTGTACAAGTGAAAAACAAATAGGACATACATGTGCACATCTGGAGAGCGAATTACGCGTCCGCGCTAACGCAAATGAGATAATGAAATATAGCTTTCATTATTTACCTCAGCGTAGGCGCAAAAGTAGAAAAGAGTAACATACATCGATGACGAGAGACAGAGTAGTACAAGAGGTCCTATCAGAAACTCATTCAATTTCTAACGACTGCGAAAAATAATAGAGTATGAGTATTACATACAGTGGGGGTACAGCATAAACTGAAGCAGCTTGCACTACGCAGAGTATACCGTTCGGTGTCGTACATTGTTGTCCCGCAAACGCAAGCAGCGCGTAAGAAACACCGAGGAGAACCCACGAGAACGAAAAACTGAACCAGACAGGATGCTTGTCGACGCCAGGCGACAAAATTGCGGAAAGGGTGATGAACACGAAGCCAGCTGCGCCTATAATCTGCAGTGCGACAAACGCGCGCACTTCGGCGGTGCACGCATCTCCTAGCCCATGCTCACGTCAGACAAGTGCGATTTGAGCTTTAGCAGCATCGGAACAGAGCGCACTCATATGTTATTACTCTATCGGATGCCGTCGTCGAGTTGTCCTGCCAGAGGGCGGGGAGGAGGCCTTTCCAGAGATGCGAGACGACCGCCTTGGACGGCGCTTATGTGGGGAGATTATAAAGGCTTCTAGGGGCGAGTCAGTTCGTGTATATGGCAGATCGGCTATTTTACTAGTCGCTGGGGACCACGGGGTCGAGGACAGGCAGGTGTACATCAGAAGCGTGTCAGCAGATGATAGATACTCGCGTTTAACCATTTCCTATCCAGCACACGCTTGACGCGTTCGAAGGCGAAGCCGAGTATATATAGTAAGTGCCTTGATGTGAGAGTGATGCATGCTCGAAACGGTTCACGTGGTATGGAAACGCGTCCGTATCCTCACGTCAAGCCTGTTCGTCCAAAGCAACGAGAGTAGCGTCCGATGTCAGCGTAACAAGAATGTCGACGAGTTTCCAGGACTTTTGGGCTTAAAGTTGTCGGACTGACAAGGGTCGGTGATAGAGCCTGGAATGCGGGTCTCGCGTGAGGATCGCATCTGCCTATGTGGAACTAATGCCAGTGGAAAGCCGGTGATGGATAGATGTACCTATCCCTCTTGGTAATTCGCCATTGGTACGTATGTGAACCCGAGATATCTGGTTGCATTATTAATTATGATCGGGGCTTCCTCAGACTATCGCGAGAAAGAACAAGCCCACGAAACCTTGCATAAAATTATCCATGTGGGAATGTTGAGGTTTTGAGAGATATGTGAAAGACCGAACGTATTCATCTTGAAGTGGGAACTGACAGAGAAGACGAGCACACCTACTTGAGCATTTGTCATCATGGACGTGGGTGGTTGCCATGGCCAGTCGTCAGCAGGCTAAGCATTTAGGAAAGTAGATTCAGGAGACCGCGAGAATAGTTTGACTCTTTCGAGGAATGGAGGAATTTCGTACAAGAATGGAAGGGCTTGGCGATAACGAGATAGAGGGACAGAAGAGGAGAGGTAATTAGAGAGGACGTCGGAGCAACGTTGGAGCTGGTTGACGCGTGGAGTGTGACCGGTGACTTGTGTGCCCTGCCACACGGACATCACTCTCGACGTTCCGCTCGATCAACGACATCAAGCTTAACTTCTGCAACAAACATGGCCGCTGTCATCCAGAGACCGCTGAGAGGCTCAAGAACATCCTCGTTCTACCCCGTCAAGCAGCTCCCTTCCCTCTCTTCGCTGGACAGTGCTTTCCAACTGCAGGAGTACATTTCGCTGCGCATACGACTCGACGTGCACGACGTGGATGCTATTATCTCTCTTCCAGGGAAGAGAGCAGCAGGAAAAGACCGAGAGCCTGACTCGGAAAACCTAGACACCACCGACGAGCAGAGAGACTCGAAGACGGAGGACAACGATGGCGACAAAGGGAAAGGTGACGCTACCGTGGACGAGGCGTGCTGGGTATACGAACAATTGAGGTGCGCGGCGTTCTGCCACTCGCGTTTTATGTCGGTATTTGACGGTGTGCTCAGACGACTTGCACAGGACCTGACACACCCTTTGATTACTACACTGCAGCAGGAATGTACTCGCGCGTCGTGTCCAGAGATGAAAGCCGGTGAATGGCTATACCTCTGTGTAGCCCACGGCAATGATGGTGCAATGGAGGTGTGTATTTTCACTATGATCATTATCTCTGTCAACACCTCGAATATGCCTGGGACGATGACAGACAAGATATTGTCCGTTGATGCTCCTCATTTCATCAATATTCCTTTAATATTACTATACTAACTTTCCCTCTTACCTTTCAGCAATGCTGCGCAATCGACTACATCCTCCACACTCTCGACAGCGCCACTGCACTTCTCAATTCTCCTCGTGCTTTCCCATCCCGGTCGGTGTTCCGTGTCTATCTACGTGTCTCGACTGCAATCTAACTACTCCCATCCAGTCTTCAAATACCTCAAACTTCCCACCGACACTTTTCCTCCCTAGCCCGTCGACTTGGGCGGATCTTCGCCCACGCCTACTTCCATCATCGCGAGACCTTTGAGCAGGCTGAGGCTGAGTCATCGTTATACGCCCGCTTCCTTGCGCTCACCTCAAAATTTGACCTCGTCCCGCCTGAGTTCCTCGTCATCCCGTCCAGTGCCCTCGGTGGTAGCGGGAGTGATGACGAGGACGAACGAGGGGCGAGCGAGGTCCAGCCCCCGCGATTGCTTGCTGCTGCTGTTCACCCTGCTGCTGAAGGGATGAAAGCCAAAGAGCACGAAAAGGAGAGCGGAGAGCGCAGCCGCGAGCCGCTTCAGCAGCAGCATCTCTCCGCGGATCCCCCTCCAGATCGCAAGAAGTCTAAATCCCCGCCTAGCTTTGGGCTCGGGATTGCGGGTAGCAGCACGAGCGGGAGTGGGAGTGGGCTTGATAGTCCACGCCGCGTGGGACGCAATCGCACAGACACAATGGTATTAAGTGAGGCTAGTACAATGGGAGACGAGCTTGCGCGCTTTGGGGAAGAGGAGGCGCCTCTGAAGACCGCACGACCGGAGCTAGATGGGTGGGTGGATATGGGGATGAGCCCAGAAGACTCCCTTGGCCCTGAGGTGGAGATTAAGGGTGTGGATTTGGGTATGCGGGATGGCGAGGACGAGGATGGAGAGGTGGAGCCAATTTCGCCAACGGATGCGGTGGTGAGCGGGTCGTCGTCCCCGCCTCTGGAAGACCTCGCGCAGCCGTCTTCGACAGGAGCTACTGTGCCAGGAGAGCAGATGGGACCTTCAGACTCAAGCGCAGAGAAGAAGAAGGAGGCTGAGCTAGCGGAAGATGTGGAAGAGGTGAAGGTGAGGGGCATTCCTCCACCCGAGGACGTCCAGACCAAACAGGAGCCACAGGTCCTCCTTGAGCCCTCGGCTGTACCTGCCTCTACCTTGACTGCCATCGAGATGGCGCCTATGAACGCAAACGAGGCTGAAGTTGAACACATTGAAGTATCGGCGCCTGATAAACTCGATGAGACTACCGTACGGAAGATGGAGCCAAGCCCCCCAGTGGAAACACCAGGTACAAAACATTCCTACTAGCTTCGTTCTTCACAAAGGGCTGACGGTGTATTTTGTGCGCAGCTGAGCCAGAGACAGCCCTGACTTCCGAGGCGCCTGCTGTCATAGCTAAGGCCAATTCTTCGTCTGAGGAAACGCCTGCCCCTCCAGCGAGTGATGATACATCGTTCACATCGGTGCCAGAGGCCGAGACGGCTGCTCCGTCACCACCTGTGGAGGAAGATGCTGCAGTACCAACAGTGGAAGAAACACCGACTCCGGCTGCCCCGGTAGAAGAAACCGCTGGTGAAATATCAGCATCAGAAGCAACAGTGTCGAAGGCAGAGACTAGCAGCGAACCCATCGCGGCCCCGGAGCCCTCTGCTCCTGAACATCCAAAGCCTGCCACTCCAGTGCCCACAGTCGAACCAGAGGCCAAATCCTTCGCGGCTGCCGCGAAGGCTGCTACCGAGCCAAAGGTCGAGGACGCATCGAACGTGAAGGCTGCCGAGGACGAGACGAAGGAAACTGATGGCGAAGTTGAGGGTCGGAAGGCGTGAGGGATGCTTATGGGTTGGGTTCAGGTAGACGGCAGAGTGCTTTCTTGCAGTATCGTGCTTTTATATATCTGCTTTTGTTCCTAGGATCCTTCATTTATCGATCATTTTCTCTGCCTTTAGCGATGCGTCAGCTTCATCTTCCACTTTCGTTGGAAATGGCATTGCCCCGTCAGTTCGCAGGCTGAGGAGCCTATTCCGCGGGACCGAGGCACAGTCTATGCGTCGACTGATCCACGAGCCTTGCAGAGCATCTTCATTTCTATCTTCTTGGAGTGCATGGTGATATTTACCTAGCTGGTCTACAAACCACTTAAATGCCCGCTATTTCAGGCTATTCGCGCCATTCATCTAGTGCCGCCACTGCTGGTTTGCGCGATGAAACCGGCAATTAGGAAGACCCGTATTGTCCAGCGAGAAGGCAGCGCCAATGATTTCGACTTTCATGTTTCTTGCACAGATTCTCGTTGTTATGATCTACGCATTTACGTCCTTGCTCAGTGCGGCTACGATTTATGTTATGTGTTTCATATTCAACCCTTTCCGCTGAATCTTCTCCTGCTCCAGACTTTGATTTATTTCGCGAATAGCGACTTTAGCATTTAGCGATGGAAGTACCGTGGCGCAAAGGCTATTCGTGATGGAAGCACACCAGGATTTCCTTAAATATTTACACTCAGTTTCGACATCCAACCTCGTTTTTACTGATCCATCTTTGTACAGGTCAAGCATGTCCTCCGACGCCTCTGACGCCGATACTGCAAGCTTGCTCGCTCCTCCGTGCTACACTTCTCAGCGTGATGAATCCTCTCCTCTCCCGACACTTACAACAACAACAGAAGAGGGGGTCGACTCCCAAGATTCTGCTTCGTTCCGGAGCTTGACTGAAGAAGGCGTCATCGGGGGACCAACAGTAGAGAGCAGTTGCATTCACGGCTACACGCATACGCACAACCAATGCGCGCTACTGGGCAGTCAACCAAGTCGCAGTAGATACCTCTCGGTGCCATATCGGAACTCAGCAGCATTCCCTCAGCATCGCTCGTATTACAGCAACCGCGTCAATGCCAGTGCTATAGAGCTTCCTCTGACCACTGTTTCCGCCCAGCACACTATTCCCACCAGCTTTACCCCTGTCCGCGCACTGGATGTACCTTTTCCAGTACCTCCTTCCCAGTCGAATTCCAGCACCTCGTCTCGAGTCATGAAACGGGGTACAGCAGGCTCAAAAGCGACCAATTACGTCTCCTTGTCCAGGAAGAGTACCCGCAGACGGTACTTCTTCTCTCGGATGAATGCATCGATTAAGGGCACCTTCATCATCGATCCTGACCTACATATAGCTCCAGCGCTTCTGGGGAGGATCTCTGGATTTGCACAGGAGAACAGCAGTGTCGTCTCGGTGCCTACTGAGCGGAAAAACCTGAAACTGAAGATGGAGAATGGAGCTATTGACGTCGATATCCACATCGTTGGAAGCGATGTCGATCGGTGTTCGTACCCGACATCCATGTACAGACGGTCGAAAACGACTACACTCGAGTTAACCGTCCAAAACTCCAAACCAGGTCAATCGTTCCCTCTGGTCGCTCGTATTGTAAGCCATATTTCATAGATTCTATTAGTTACGTACTCATACTTGCTTTCAGCATGCACCAACACCTCGACGTCCCATTCAGCTTGTCCTCTCAACCACCTCCACACATCATACCTCACCACCAAGAAAGAACGCATCTCCACTCATTCTATCGCTTCCACGTTCATTTCACGGTCCACTAACGCTCTCGGTGGGAGCTGGAAAT
The DNA here is from genome assembly GCA_036937135.1 of Nidula niveotomentosa. Taxonomy (NCBI): domain Eukaryota; kingdom Fungi; phylum Basidiomycota; class Agaricomycetes; order Agaricales; family Nidulariaceae; genus Nidula; species Nidula niveotomentosa. Next base: position 5,600 of record JASFDE010000264.1, on the reverse strand, counting down.
ATCGACACATACCTGTCGCTGTCTCGGTCCTTCAAGGAAGCAACTGTAGTCCTCAGCGAGAGTGCATGTACAAGACGATAATTTGTTGGCCCCTTAGTCGACGATAGATGCATTGGAGCTGACGGCGAAAGCTGTGAGGTAGTTGAAGACGGAAAGAGCATGGACCCCGACGAATGGATGGGAGATGGCGCCACTATTTACGTTGGTGCAGGCAGGGTACGTTTGCAGTTCATTGGAGAGAAAACAGGTTGGTTTGGGAAGATGTGGTGAAGTATAAGTATGGCTTTGGAGACACGATATCTTTGTGTAAGAACGTATGTGAATCAAATGCTTAGTTCAAATGACCACAGACATTGAATGGATGTTTGGCGGACTTGTGGTCAACATCTCGGGATATCGGGCCAAATCCGGACCGGAAATCGGAGAACGGGCCGGAAATGTAAAATAAAATCACGCCACATATCGTACAAATGTACTATCTGCCTGTACGACAAAGCCATGGCACATACTTGGTGGCCGAAGGTGGGGCAGAATAACCACGGTCAATGGCACCAGTTCCAATCCTCGATAACCCTCGAAACCGACGGATGCAAAATATCCCGAGGCCGTACTTGAATAAAGGTCATACCGGACTTCGCTCCTTCTGGTGGCGTTGGCGCACACGGGACGTTTTCCATCCATTACTTATCCCGCAGACTTCGACAGAGACAGTATCAACCCTACTGCGACACAGTCGCTTGCTCCCATTAATAAGTTGCAGGTATACCACGCAGTCCTCTTGTCTAAGTTCTATCATCATGTCGTCGGTACACCGCGCAAGCCTCCACCGACTTCGATGACACCGTTCTTAATGAAAAGGTTCGAAGATCTTCATCCAGCTTAGGTCTCTATGAAGGATCTGTGCGCAATGTACGCTATATAGTAGATCAACGTAACGACGACCGCGGAATAGAAACGGAATACTGCCATCGCCTTACCTTGGTAAGTCAAAACAGGGGGCCTTTCGGACGTACGGACCATCAGCCGAACAGAGTAATATATAAAAGCGATGTAAGGTTTACATATGTGCCACCGGTTGGTTGCTCCGTACATCGATGTCGCAGGCTACAGTTCCACAAGAGAGACATTCCTCGAGATGGGAAACTTCCATGCCATCGAGATCCCGTCCCTCGCATTCAATGACTCCAGAACTTACTGATTCGAAAGTGCCGGCCATGACTGAAAAGGACATCCAAGATGAGTCAGACAACTTGTCTACAGAACCCCTCGATTATCCAGATGGCGGATTGAGGGCATGGCTAGTAGTCTGCGGGGTACGCATGCCTTACTTTCATTATTTTTGCTTATGTCTTCCTAATGGAGGCTCCAAAGACTATGTGCTGCACTTTTTCGACGTACATCTCTTGTCACGTCCTTTAAAACGATGATATTCTGAGTTCTTTCTTAGATTTGGATTTGTGAACGCATGGGGCGTAAGTCAGGTATCTCTGGCGTTCATGCGACTCTGCTAAGCAAGAAGTATTGTAGGTTTTTCAATCCTATTATGAAACAAATACATTGAAAAATTCTACGTCGTCCCATATGTGAGTACATCCTCTAGTGCAAGTCTTTAGCTCACGATGCAGACATGTAGTGCATGGATTGGATCTATACAGGCGAGTAATCTACGCTCACGAAAATCTAGATCTATATATTACATGTGACGCTGACTCTATCTTGCTTTAGTATTCATTGGTGTTCCTTCCTGGAATTTTGGCTGGGCGGCTATTCGATCTTGGGTACTTCCGAATTCCCTTTTTATTTGGCAGCATCCTGCTTGTGTTTTCAACTTTCCTCGTTGCGCAATGTTCGAAATTCTGGCATTTTTTGTTGTGCCAAGGCTTTGCGATCGGTGTAACTACATCTTTTTATTTTTCCACCGAAAAGCATTGCTTATAGCAATATGCAGATTGGCTGTGGGATATGCTATGGTCCCGTCCTCGGCATTATAGGGCATTGGTTTCAGAAAAAAAGAGGTTTCGCTTTAGGACTCATGGCTGTTGGTTCGTCTATCGGTGGTACTATATTCCCAATTGCAGCTCGAAATCTTATTGATCGCGTTGGGCATGAAGTTTCCCGCCATCCATTACCAACATACTCAACATATTTTATGTACAGATTTCAATGGACAATGCGGATAATGGCTCTCATCAATATCTTGACATTAGGAGTTGCGAACCTGACGTTAGCGCGAAGACTCCCTCCAAAGAACATTGCAGGTGGCCTATTCAATATCCAGGCCTTCAAGTCTCGGCCTTTCTCAGTGTATTGCGCCGCAAATTTTGTTATGTTTCTCGGAATTTACACAGGCGAGTCCTGCTCATCTTGTTTTCGAGTTAGATTCCGTGCTGAAAGAGTTACACTTTAATTAAAGTTCTGACCTTCATTGACGTAGGCGCAGTTAATATGGGGATATCTCCTGACTTTTCTTTTTATCTCGTGAGCATCGCCAATGCAGGATCCGGAGTTGGTCGGCTTGTGACCGGTTTATTGGCAGATAAAATTGGTATGACTTCACTGCATATTATGACGAGGTAACAATCCTCACATTATTGTGAAAGGTCCTGTGAATATGATCGCACCCATGACTTTAGGTGCAGCAATAATAACATTTGCATGGCCATATGCTCATGCGAAGGGTTCACTAACTGCTGTAGCCATTATTTATGGGTACCATGCTAATTTCGCATGCCGCACATATAACTTCATCGCTGATGGATGCAATTTTTACACACAGATTTACTTCCTCGGCTTATGTTTCGGCCTTCAACATGCCAGTCTATGAAATGGGCGAGATAGAGGATGTCGGACGTCGAGTTGGCACAGTGATGGCGTTCGCTGCTGTAGGAGCCCTCTCTGGCCCTCCAATTTCAGGTGCCATCAATCGAGCTACTGGGGGCTTTAAAGCTGTGAGCTACTATGCAGGTATTCGCCACTTTCCTATAGCAAAGTCTTGATTTTTGATTATATTCTATTGCTTAGGAAGTACTCTTTTGTTGGCGATATTACTGATGTTGGCCACACGCAGCTTAATCTTACGGAAATTCTGGGGAAAGTTTTGAACTGGCTTTGATGATACATCTAATCCATCATGAAATCACGCTGTACTTAGCCTCGGCACTTGCTACTATTGGAAGAAGATAGACAAGGACGATTACAATCCTCCCTCACTAATTTGCCGCATCGCCTGGCTGTCTAGACAATACTCAATGTTTTTTTATCCTTATCGATGGAAGTTGAAGCCTCACATAGACAGTTGAACCCTGAAAGCTTAATATACAGGCTGCTGAGTTTTTAGCTGCCATCTAGATGATGAAGTAGAAACCTACTCCTACTCATTGCTTCAAAGCCTGCTCAAAACTCCAAGTTCTCATGCGTAGGATTCTTGGGCGTTAATAAACTGAAGAGCGTCAAGCGTTACGAGTTTGAGATGCGATGCACTCTCTTTTGGAATCTCGAGACTGAGCTTGGCTGACATTTCATTTTCGTTGACGAAAAGGATTGCACATCTCCTGCCAACTAGTGTTGCCGCGGTTCGGTTCCGTCCGGTTTTCGAACAACTTTTTGTGAACGCTGAACGGGACCACTGGTTCGGTTCCCCGATATTCCTGAACTTTGGACCGAACCCTTTATGAACAAGTTCAAGAGGTTCGGTTCAGGTTCAGGGGCATAAGAACCGAAACCGAACGCTAAAAACTTGTATTCTCCAAGAAAAGTAGCTGGTTATTTTACTTGAATTAATCACTTGGAATCCCAGTCATATTCAAACTCCAAAGACTGTAAAAAGTGTCCATATGAGCTTGAGCCTGTTGTGAAGTACTGACATGGCTGTTTCGATATCCGATCTTGAGAATTTGAAGGGCTTCGAAAGTTTCTGCATTGAGGCAATTGTAGTGCTCAGTACTACCAGTCAGTGCCCCGCCTGAAAAAGCGTGCTCTGAAGCAATGACTGATCCTCGACTTGCGAAATAATCGCGAGTGATGCGAGCCAGTGTCGGGTACTTGATGGAATTATGCTATAAAATAAAGGTCAGATGGGTTCAATATCGATAGCTACACAATTGTCACACACACCCCACTAGCGAATGAATACTAGACCTGTTTAAGTTTCAGAAGATCATGGTAATCTGCTATGTTGAGGGAAGGTTCAGGTCCTTAGAATTTAAAAATGAAGAGTTTTAGATATGATTACAAGTGAATTAGCAAAAGTTAGTCATGATATATTAAGGCAAAAGGTTGCCGAAAGATGTCATTGATGTCCCGGAGATACAAATTCGATACTAACACCCAAAAGTATAAATTACAATATTAACGGAGAAAGTAATCGGTTCAGGGGTTCGGACAGGTTCAGGCATCGCCGAACGGGTTCGGCATTTCAGACGCTCATGTGAACCTCGGACCGGACAGGGCGTTCAGTAGCGTTCGGTCCAGCAAAATTTATGCTCGCTGGGCCGGATTGGCGTCCAGTTCAGCATCGGTTCAGGTTCGAATGTCGGTTTAGGACCGAACCACAGCAACACTACTGCCAACGTCAGCACTTTGTATACACGAGGGAGAGTAAAGTGATGGTACCCTTGATGCATGTTCAAGTTACAGTCATCCACCGTCAAACGTTACATAATCAGTCACTGTAACAGTTCCAGCTTCATTCCACTCTAGCACCGTCAATTCTCACTCAATCTTTCTCATTCATTTTGTAAATTGCTCATAGAGAAAAGTACTTCAAATTGTTGTATGATTTATCAACAGTAAATTCTTATTTTATTTTAAATTCTGCATATAATTCTCCAAAATAGTGAAATTTCTTGTGTTTCAAATTTTGTGAAGGTTGTGTCTTTTTAACAGATATGAATTCTGCTGATCAAACACATTTTTGATTGGTGTGCATGCTCCCATGACCATTTAATTTCTTTGTGCATGGCCTGTAGTTGTATATCATGCTACAAATGCCTGTTTTTCATAAAAAATCAACATGCCGAACAAGCCATTATTCAATGAGGTACCTGCTGAAAGGCATTTAAACTGACTCAGCAGACAGAAAGACCTCACCATTTTTTTACAGGACTCAACAGCCTATTCATCCTTTATTCACAATTCTGAAAATGGTTGGACATGCTCTTTCTGATGCTCAGAAGCGCATCAGTGCTCAGCATGCTCATGATGATCTTATGGCACGTGCTGTAATCATGTACAAAGCAGAGCTCTCCAAGCCAAAGGTTCACCACCGTGGTCTATGCAGAATTTGCAATGACTTTGAGATGTTATATTTACAGGAGACAGGCAAACATATTAAATTTTGTCATGTCACTTTGTCTTGTCAAGCTGAGGGGCAGAAAACTCTTACTCTTTCTAACAAGCACAAAGCTTGGCTCACAGAGGCAGAAGTCAAGATTGTGATTGATTTTATTGTTGAAATGGGCAATTGTGGTTTCCCTCTGAGCCATCAGAGACTTAAGGAACATGTCAATGATATCTGTCATGCTTGCTTGGGTTCTAAATTTCCTATGACTGGAGTTGGCATCAATTGGACTTACAGATTTGCTCTCAAATATTCTAAGGAG
>JASFDE010000263.1:0-20156 GCA_036937135.1 Nidula niveotomentosa | reverse complement strand
GATAATGTAACAAGAACAATAAGCTAAGCAAGATAGTGGAATGAAAAGGATCATGTGAATGTATCATAAGGAATGAGGCCATAAAGTGAATACAATGTAAGGAAATAATAATGGAGACTAAGAAATATAAGAATGAAGATAGTGGAGTGTATGAATGGAGTATAATGAAAAGTTCTGATAACATGCTGACATATTGCCAACATCTCCTGGTGGTTGATGCATAGACTCCTGGAGGTTGTAGCAAGGTCCGGAGGTATGACTGAATGTTGCAAATGGGATATGACACTGCCAAATAATGTCACACAGCATTGCAGCAAATGGGAGTGTAGATTCAGTACTCTATTAATAGAAAAAGATGCAACTAGGGAGTCTATGTCTATAAAGGAGTTACCTGTGAGGAAATAATTTATTGAAATAAATGATGCACATTGATGACAGTATGTTTAACCTCTATAATGATGGTCCATGGGGGTGCCAGGGGTAAACAGATAGTATATGCATCACAATGCTACACTACATATATACTGTATACTATGAAACAATATAAAAATGAGGATAAATACAAAACCACTAAAATGTAAACTGAAATAAGAATGGGAACCTGTAGAAATGCAGTACATTGTGATATGCTCACAAATATGCATCTATAATTCCAACAGAATCAAGAGTAGCTTGACAAACAGACTTTCATATGATGCATATGGCTGGTGCCCATTGCACAGTGTCTGCTTCTGAGGTGACTTTGCCATGGGGGAGAGATGGTAAAAGATAGTTTTCAGGCACTTTCAGACAGTTTCCGTGGCAGAGTTAACTTGTTTTTCAGGTTATTTGGTCAGTATATCACTGGTGTAGCACAATATATGCATGATTTCCCTAAAATTGCTCTATATAGTAATGCATAACTCCCAAAAATCGTATGCATTGTTCCATGAGGCATTCATGCATAAATCCCCATGTACCAACTCCATTTACGAGGATGGCAACTGTAAGCCTTTACCCTTTATGGAAATCAGCTTAACTCAAGTCTTTGTCCCCGTAGGAGAATGCCTTTCCTTTTTATAATATAGATAGATATAAAATGAGAATAAGTAATAAATAGGTCAAAGGCATATGTAATCTGCGTTTAGAGAGCACATCCAATGCTGACGGCAAGGGACCGTCAAGGCATCTGGAATTTCGGAACAAAATCTCGTCAATTTGTGACTATGTGACATCATCTCTAAGTCTCGTGATCGTGTCCTGTGACTTGTAACTCGATCTGGATTCGGAAAAGCTGGTACTTAAGCCGGACACCGTTGACGTGTCACTCTTTGTCACTCATACGTCACGGCTCAATTTGAACCAGCCTTCATTTTCATCCGTCCTCGGAGTTCCTCTATTCGTTATTCCACTAAATAACGTCTTTTAGCGAATCAAACTAGATCCATAACAATAATAAAGGGTATATATTCTTCCACGCGTCTCTCGAACTTACAGTGACCAGTATACAGAACAAAGAATCCAAAAAGTTTTTGAAATGGCAATCATGGGCGTCTCTAATATGCACCGTGTCCTCACGGTACCCGAGCTTTTGGACATGATTTTCTCTATTTTAGACGACGCGGACAATGTGTCAAATGCACTAGTTTGCAAGCAATGGTCCGAAGTTGCTTTGGACGCTCTATGGCGAGAAGTGGACGATCTTCATCGGTTGTTCAGTCTTCTAGCTCCTCTTAACCAAAATAAAGACGGAGAATATGTAAGTTTATGCTTTTTTACACAAGATTTCTCCTTGACAACTTATTTAGGAGTTTATGAGGCTACCAGAGTCCAAAGATTGGAATCACTTCGAGAAATACAGTCGACGGGTTCGCAAGTTGCATTTCCATGCAGCAGGCGCTCGTCATGTTCTCCAGCACAGCGTTTTTGACGACATTGCGAGGACCCGGACGAGTCTTAATATCCTTCCCAACATGCAAACTCTGCTCTGGGATGCCCCGCCTGCGTTATGCGTGATGTTTATGCATAGCAATGTCAAGAAGCTCATCCTATTTCTCCCGGAGCTGCTTCATGACCCTGTAACCCCACGTCCTTTCTTCGAAGATATTATCTCTAGGATGCCCAATATCGCGCATCTCGACTTGCGTACCATTATCCCAGCCAATGCCATTGAGAGTGACATGATCCAGCTCTTGAAGGGATTGATAAAGCTGCGGAAAGTAGTTTTCCCGCGGTTCTATCTCACTACCCGAATGGCAGAATGTTTATCGCGCCACGAGAATCTTGGTGTAGTGGAGTTCCAATATTTCGACGAGCAGGGTTATGGAGATTCCGAAGATACGGCTGTATTTCAACCGAATTTGGCAGAGGGCGCCTTCCCTGCACTCTGGGATCTCTCTTTCACCGTCCGTTTCGAGGACGCCTCTCGCTTCCTTGATGCTCTCTTCGCCCCGACGAACTTGACGATGCTGTATATCAACTCCGACAAGATAGAAACACCCGTTGACTTCTATAGCATCCTGTACACGATATCTGAGAACTGCCAATTGCTTCAGTCCCTCGCTTTGGTTTCGGATTGCAACCCTAACGCACAGCTGGCTGCTCCGCCCTCCGAAGACGCTTTCATCACCATGGAGACGCTTAAGCCACTACTTTACTGTCCCAATTTGTCTTCTTTGGAGCTGGTACATCAGTATCCCCTAGATTTGCAACAAGAGGATATCGAGGCGCTAGCTGCTTCTTGGCCGTCTCTCGAGACTCTTGTACTAAATAGTGAGCCTGTTCTCCTCGAGAAGGCGAAACTCACCCTCTATGCTCTCCTTCCATTTGCTCGTCACTGCCCGAAACTACGAGAGCTTGGTATGTTCATACACGCGACATCTATTGATATCCTATCCGTTTCCCAGCCAGGCTCATTCTCATACTCGAGGCTGTACCCTGCTTTTCGAAAATTGAAACTGCTTTCCATGGGTACATCTATTATATCAGACCCTGGCTCAGTGGCACTTTTCTTAAGCAACATATGCCCTTTATCGGTGAAGATAGAAAGTGGGGTTACCTGGGACGATTCTGCGTCTGCAGCTCCTGAGATTGCGGGCATCATTAAGGAACGATGCGAAAAATGGGATAAGGTGGAGGAATTGCTACCTTTATTGACGAAGCTACGAATGGAGGAGAGACAGAGGACGCAGAGTCTACAGTCGGAAGTAGAAGACTTGAGATTCCGGACCGGATTGTTGATGAGTAAAGGAGGCTTGAGTGGTGGGGATACATGCGTGACAACGTAGCTATGGAGGAACGGTTTAACTTCGGTGAATCTTCCATCAATGCGAGAACAAAGTAAAAATGCTATCTGCCTAAGGATAAGATCGAACTCTGTATTTCCCGCAGAAAAACTATCAAAAGAAGTACTATCCTTCTCGGTATCAGCGAAGTTTAGCCTCCCATTATATGACGTACCGACGGTATCGCCTCCCTTAAGAGCTATCAATAGCCATGGAACAACACTGGAAAATCGTCAGTTTCGACAAAGGCCAGAACACGTAGTTTCGGGAAGTTGGGATAATAGGGGTGATCAGAGTGGTCGGTTCTACGCCGGTTCTGACATTCGGTTCTGCATCGCCTATTTATATTTTGCCCAAGTAACCCAACTTCGAACAACGTCCTCCTTGTTGCGCATGATGGCCAAATCCGGGGGTCGCAGAAAGAGGGTACGAGGTGCTTCATAACATGAGGCATACATGGACTCCAATTTACCACATACAGAACGAGCTAACCTTGCTTTTGTGCTGAAAGTTGGTTTTTGTGCCCCATTATCCCACTCAACTTCGTCGTCGGAGTTGAGTGCAGGAATGAGTTGTGGCATATTGACTAACTCAAAGTCCATCAGGCTCAATGAATCCAATGACGTGAAAGAGCTCAAGTTGGAGTGGCTGCCCGATGTTGATGAGGTTGAGCTGGATGAGCTGGAAACTTCGATGTATGTTCGACAATTTCTTCCAAGTCCTCATCGGTGAGCAAGCCTTTAGGCATATCTCAGGCATAATCGCCTTGTCATAATACTTGACCGCCGAGGCCGATCCTATCGCATCGATGCATTTGAAAAGGTGCTTGATGAGCAGGTTGGGTTCACAGCTGAACAAAAATTAGGGGAGGTCAGAGTAGTCGGTTCTGACCGATTCTGGGGTCGGTTCTAACTCCGGTTCTGGCAAAGGTTTTTTGACCAGAACCGGGCTAGAACCGTATTCAACTCTGTACTCCCCGATTCTGCAACATATGTCTAAGACCCGTTCCCACTCCTCTGTATCACTTACATATAAATGGTTATCTTCTAAATTTAACCTGTCTCGTGAAACCATCTTGACTGCCTACCGACAAACTTCAACACGCCCCATCACATTGACCGCCAGAAACGTGCTAGGAATGCTATCAAAAGCTTTCTTCAATTCTGTAAGATCAAGTCAAATCTACTTACGTGTCATGCTACACAGGACCACCGCTTTCTTCGTTGAACTGGACTGACACGCAATGATGACGGCAACCTCGAAATGGATGTCGACTTGGCTGGCGAGGACGAATCTTCAACCTCTGAATCCAGCGAGATTGACTCAAAAGTCAGCATGGTGGCCCTGCTAACTGTGAGTCAGTTGAATCCCTGAGTGTACAATTGACCATGCAAGTTCAAGATGAATACTTTCGTTTGATGACTATGAAATGGTTCCTGACTTGGAATCTGCATAATCATAGCATACTGAATATCCTCTAACTCGATTCTCCGGTATCTCGATGATTGATACATATGTCTACCATAAACTGATATATCTTCATGTCCTTCCTTGTATCCATTTCCTGAAAATCTGTTAATGATGACTCTGAAGAGAAATTTTTTGATGGAATGCTCATTTTAATCTGTAAATGATACTTAGTGAATAATTTCCCTTCATATCCGACCGCACATAGTGGGAAACTTAAAGGTGCCGCTCCTATTCCAAGATGACTCGATGCACATGTTGTTCAAAAAATCTTTCACTCTTATAGTGTCTTCGGATGCACTTTGAACACAGAATCTGGAAGAAAGGGGGTATCCCCTACCTTCCAGTTGCAGATTAAGTATCTCTTTAAAATGCAGATTCCCCTTCTTTGGCAGTCTTCGTATCCCCGAGTCGGTCAATTTGCAATCTAGATCTACGACATTGTGCTCCATTATTTTATACTTCAATGTGGCTATTACAGAACCACTGTAAAGTAAAATAAAATAACGTAGATCTCCATTTCCTATCCTTATATTGTAGTCTGTTAAGATTAATCGTTCAAAAATGTCCACATATTCTATTCATGAATAGATTGCCTTCCGCCTCGACCGTCGACAGCCTCCATAAACATAGTAAGACTCATGATTTTCATTTTCAAGATCTACTATGTACTCAAGACATTATAATCATACCAGCGTACCGCAGATTAGATTTGTATGCTAACTGGATTTTCAGTTACGATAGAGCGAGGAAGGAATGGAATTTCGTCGTTCCCCCAAGTATTTCAGACTGAAAATATCTACTAATCTTTACCATAATGATTCTTAGAACCATGCTTGTAATTATGTTTATATAAGCAGGTTTACATACATCGCTGAGCAGTACTACATATCACTTTTCTAAATTTGTTCATAGCTGAATAGTCACCGGTTTTTCTTCATTTCCTGCTCCTGGAAACAAAGGTCATCAGAATAAGTGAATCATCATGCTATCTTTATCTTAGTGATTAAATCAATGAGGTGTTTGAATTAGTTGACCTCGTCTCGTCACTGACCTCTTCTTACCATGAAAATTTAGGTACGCTTTCAAACTGTATTACTGTACATTGATATGTATATATACATATGGATATGCAAAGATAGTACTGTATTCGTCTTATATAGAAACAAAGTTACAGCAATGCACTGTAATGTTGAGTATTCTAAGGTAATTTTTGAGCAAGACACTCAAAAAATTGTACTACTATAATGCAGAGGTAGTTATTGGAATCACAGCAGGGGGCTCTACAATATGAAATACAGTCTACGCATGAAATAAGTGGTAATGTACCATCTGTGGCGGCAAGAAGACATCTTATCTCTCTGCTGCCTTAGCCTAATGACGATGTGATAAGATGTGTAGCTCCAAGTTTCGTTTTCATTTCTGATATATACCCGCGGGAATATGCCAAGCAAATCCCCATGAAGCTTCAGCAAAGCCCTACTACAAATATAAATTATGGCTATGTTTTCTACCTTTGCTTATTTCTACAACGTTTCTCAGATGAGGATCGCCACCGGTACAAGTTTAACCACGGTATATAGGGTACGGCTTTGATGGGGTACTAGTAAGGGTTTTAATTCCCACCCGTGGCATTTAAACGAAGCCTAAAAATGCCCAAAGTGGACGGGAATTGACTTAGATAGTTAAATCAGTGACCTTCATTTGTTCTAGCTATATATCACTCATTTCTGACTTGATGTGGCTGTTCTCACTTCTTGGCTTGTTTTATATAATGGGAAAACCCGTGGTATTGCGGGTACATTGTGCATGGGTACGCGCACAGTGATGAAGCGTCACACACGCGGTGTAACCGGTTAACCCGTGATGATCCTTATTCCCAGGTCCTCAAGACGATAGTCCTAAATATTTGACAATTTTTAATGCAGGAAATCATCCTGGGAATGTTGATCGTGGTGCCCGAAATTGCGGTCGCAGCACGATGTTTTTTTTGCTCAGAAATCACGCTGTATAATTATACTCTACGCTAAAAGCCATGACAAAGCGTGATATATTTACTGCAAGTTGGGCTGTCATCAAACTTCCCATGTCAAAACGTAACTGAGAGCTTCGCTACACCCCGGCGCTATCACCATTGAATACAGCAGTCTAGAACTCGACTACAATTCAGAAGCTTTCCGCAGCAGGCTCACAACCAGATCCTGATATTATATAATAGATCGAGAATGCGATCATTCACCAGCATCTGATTGATACACCCAGATTTAAATATCTAAATTTCTTTCTCCTTTATTGTTTTTGTCATTCATACTTTTACCATCCTCCAAATATTCTGATCAAATTTTGGAAAAATTACATGAAGAAATGGAAGAGAAATTGCGAAAAATATTTGTGTATCAAAGAGTGATAATGGCCTAATTAGGACATCTCCGAAATCACCATTCAGTATGTAAACATGATTTTATGCCTCCACCATTCACCTTTTTTTCATTTTTCTTAGAGATAACCGAAGTAAGGATTAGATTATAATTCAACTTGTTTGAAACGAAAAGTGCTGTACTAGTTGAGACGAAGCGAGTGAAAAGCGTGTCAGCCGGTGGTGGTATGCCGTGTAGCAAATGATGGTGGGTAACTGTCCGGGAAAGACGTACAGGTACACAATCAGAAAGAAAGCTCAGGGAACTGTGCTTTAAATGATTACGTTGGTAGGAGGTACGCGACGAAACTTCCCCCTCCCCTAACCATTTTTCTTTACTCTCAGTATTTGCCTTACTTTCTACTTTCTTCAATTTCAAACATTCAAGTTAACGCTATTTGATTTGAGCTGGGAGGTGTACGCTAAACAACATCATGGATGCGACAATGAATATTCTTAAAGACCAGTGGAAGGCAGATCCGCATAAGTGGGCGGTCACTTTGATGGGCCCTTATGTACGTATCTTCCTATAAAGTTGTATCGTCCTTCATGCCTGATGCGTTATATTGTCTATCATAAAGATCATGGGCTTCGCGGTCGATGTATTTTTGTATGGGGTTTTATGCTGCCAGGTTCCTGAAAAACAATTCCTTACCAACCCTCCTCGAGATATACTGACTAACCGCTGAAAACGTCATGTATTTAACTATCTCTAGGTCTCGCATTATTGTTCACTATTCAACGATAAACTCTCTATTCGGGTACTGGTTGCTGTGTTGTTCCTCATGCATACTTTGAAGTCAATCTTGTCAATGTAAGTTCATTTACATCAAACACTCCGATACCGGTTAAATTCAACGACTCATGCTTTCAATTTCTCAGCACTGAGATTTGGATCCAGGCCATTGCCAGTTACCCGGACATAGTCAAGGCGCTTGAGCTCTTGTTCCTTGACAGGTGGTTTCTCGCCATGCCCGTCATGGTACGTACCGCAATGCCCGTTCTCTTGATTACACACTCTTCTCAGACTCGAGACCAAACCTAGGGTGCTATCTTGGACGCATACGTTCAAGCCTTCTTCTGTCGTCGCCTTCTAGTCTTCTCGCGCAACAACATTTTTGTCGTTGGATCGATTGTCATGATCTTTGTCTTTGCACTGACGGCTTGTATTGCGGCGGTATGTTTCCATTTCCCACAGAGTTTTGCCAGATTGGCATCCCCATAGCCTAATAATTGTGCGATGTAGTCTGCACTTATGTCACAGGATAATCCAATGTTCGGATGGTGGTGTGAGTTTGATTGTTTCTCGTCTATTGATATTGCGCTCAGGTATTGCATTGTTCAATTCTAGTCCAGGCCCATATAGTCTCCACTTTGATTGGTGATATTCTCCTGACATCGAGCACGGCATATTTCTTGATCAAGACCAAGAAAGACGTCCTTCCTCAGTAAGCCCCTTGGTTTCCTCGTAGTAATCGCCCATTCTGAATCTCTGATATTCACACGCTCAGGACGGCGGGACTGTTAAACGCCCTGATTCGGCTTACTTTCCAAACTGCCCTCCCTGCTACAATATGGTATTATTTTCAACCTTTTATTTTTGTTTTTACCATGAACAGAATGCTACGGCTTCTAGCGCACTCCTCAGCGTATCCTTTACGGCAGCCAACAACTACACACAGGTAACTTGCAATCTCGCGCTGCCGAAGTTATATGCAGTGACAATGTTGTGGACGTTGAACGCGCGTAAGGCTATTTCTGTCACGGGTGGAAGCTCATCTCACTTGGGTACAAGCACTTGTCTGGTAAGCATCTGTTCTTGTTGGAGTTACCAGAGGCTCTGACATTGATTCGTCGTTTATCGCTAGAGGATAAATAACATTGAGCTTGCACCATTCTCTGCACCGATGCATATGCATACCCAAAACGAAACGGACCAACATATAGATTATGTGCGTTTCTCATTGACACTCATTGCGCAGTTTATGGGATTGTGAGCTTGTTCTGATATGATCCGGGTGTAGCCAGATCATACACACAGCAAGGCTCGAATCGATGATAACACATATAGCGGCGCGCTTGAAATGGAGAAGCCGGGAAGTACGATCATGTAGCTGGGGTTTACACGATGAATGATTCAAGATCTATTCTGTATACACATGTGTAATACATATTAACATCCTCATGAAAATCCCTTCTTGAACCCGCGCGCAGAGAAACTGGAAAGGATTTCTACCTCATCCTCCACCTATACTGCTCCCTAAAGTGATGCCCATGGTCGTTCTTCTGCACTCCCGCACCTTCGATCCTCCCTGCGTCCACACGCCCTTTCCGTACACCCACTGTGGTACCCGCATCCCTGTTCCGTGCCCTGGTCCAAAAATTATCCCCCAGCCGCCCCACAGGCCCTTCCACCTCCGGCTCGTCATCCACCACTCCAGTCCCCATTCCTTTCCCAGCCCACCTATCCCCATGTGCATCTCCGCCCCAGCTATCAACCCCTTCTCTCCCTCCATTTCTTGATGCCGCCCATAAGCCCTCTTAAACGCCCAGCCACAGCCTTATAACTCGCCAAATCCAACCGCGGCTGCAATGCCTTCAACTTCGGCTAGAGTATGACTGCAGATGAATCATGTTCAGCGAGGGCTCGGGCGGATGATACAGATCGCAAAGAGCGCCGGTGCTCGAGGTGGCTGGGGGTCTCGCGCAAGAGAGGTGCGACACATGAGTTTGATCATGGATGAGGACAACGTCGAAGGGTGGATATCCCCTCTGAGTGATCCGAACAGGTCTTTCCCCGAAGACCCAGAAGTCAGCACCTGCACACCCTCTGGCCTTCTCGTTCTCGCGAGTAGAGGAAGTGGTAGCAACGGCGGTGCAGCTACGACTGAAGGATGGTGCGTCAACTTCAACTGAAAGGTCTTCGTCGTAGAGGCATCGAACACAGGCGTCGTTGTCGTGGTGTGGGTGCTGAACGGCGAGACAGCAGACGACGGCAGGAGGTGAATGCGGATAATGGAGGGGATAAGGGCCGTAAATCACCTCGAATGACCCGAGATTCGCCGTGAGCCTCTTCTGCGGGGCGAGTTCGAGCTCCATACCTGCCATCCTGCTATTAAGCCAACCCTCTGTGTCACCTCTCCTCCGACCCTCCAGTGGTAGAGTTGCTGGTACCCCACGGACGCTAGCTGCTGCCCGCCCTAAGTATAACATTCCAGTGGGGAAAAGGAGGGACTCTGGATGCAGATGGGGGGATTCGTCCGCCGGGGAGGTAGTGGGATTCAACAGAGCAATGAGCGGATTGTGCATCGCGTGATGCTGTTAGGGCATTGAGAATGATGGTTGGGGCACCAGCGGAGGAGGTCTTCACGCAGCTTCATGAGTCGTAACGATGTGAGAAGTGTTGTGGGGATTAGCGGTCACGCTGTTTCCCTTTGCGCGACTGCGTTACGATGTAGTGCAGATTCGGAGTTGAAGCTGAAGGATCTCCTCATGATAAGCCGACCGTACGTTGATGAGCCTGTGTTCGTTCGCCGGGGCATGGGAGCCAGCACGTCGGGAACCGGAGGCGGGTGGCGTTTTGCTAGTGATGGCGGTCTCGAAGCTGAGCACGAGGGAGATGTTGTGGCGTAGGATGGATTTATAGGGCATAACTGATCAGTTGGACTAGGAATCAATACATGCGCACTGCACTTTACCTGAAGCGAACACAAGGAGTCGAATTAACTTGGTCGTCGAGGGCCGGAGTCTGTGGTGCAGGACAGTCACGAGACTGGAGTAGTTCTTTCTGGAGTCTGCCGAAATAGTGACGTCATGTGGTTACCTGTGTCATGTGACACCCGCGTCTCCACAATTGCAATAGCTACATACGTCGTCCAGGATAAGACTGCAATCGGCGCCTGTTGAACGTTGAACCTCTACACACTTCCCGGTCTGAATTCTTAGCATCTGGAGCCAGTTGGAGCTTTAACGTCCCTACTTTAAATACAAAACAATTCGATTGAACTCAATGGCATTCACAGCTCCTCCTGCTTGTCAACCTTGCTCAAACCCGAAGTACTACAAATCTGGGATGGCGACGATGAACTTGGATATCGTGAAGTAACGGGATCAAGCATATTTTCAGAAACCACGGATGGTTCTCTCTGTGTAAATTAAGCCGAGCTTCCAATAGTCGCTTTTCACAGGAACAAAGACTTATGTGTTTTAAATATCTCTGCAAGCAAAGGATGAGCGACTTGAATCTTCGCCACCACCTCCGTGTATTTATCCTTGCGCGAGGACCACACCATACTGCTCCCATTTAACTCGCTTCAATTGACCTAAATAGATAGGAGAGGTTCTAAGCGGCTCGACGCTAGCGTCGAGAGAAGGGCATCTGACGGAGGGGAAATGATATGCAGCCCCTGGAAGTTAGTACAAAATGCACGAACAAGATAAATTTTAAACATTTTTCGCCATAACATACCTTGATGACTTGCTCTTCTTTCTTGCCTGACATCGCAGAGGAGCTTCGCCACGTAGCGTTCATAGAACCATTCTCGCGTTCTATGCCCCACTTCCCAACTGTAGTACGTTATAAATCCTCATGTTCATCGAAGTATGCCTGACCACCTGCCTTTCGACAGGTGGGACATGATACATGTGACCAGCTTCCATAATTTTATCTTTGCTTGTTGCAGTTTCAGGTGAGCACTTCTTTGCAGATTTTGCAGGATTTTCCTTTCCGGTGGAAGAGATGCATTCGGACCGATGTAAGCCGCGCGGACCGCTGCTCCTATGTTTTCGAGTGATCGAAAAACACCGATAGCTCACCATATTGCTTCTTGTTCGGGGGGCAGTTTATCAAGTTCTTCTCCAAATGACCCCGGCGCAAGCGTCTCGAGTCGAAACGAACCGTTAGGTGTCCCTTTCGTCGACGTCTCTTTAGTCATGAGGCCAATTTTGAAGTACTTATACTTCGTATTCTGAGGGACCCAAGCCAGAAATATGCAACCCCATCAGATGAAGCGTCTCCCAGCAAGGCTATGGTTCTCATCCTGGTTTTTCTCTAGTTTATTCTTCTTCGTATTTGTGAAGGGCACTTTTACATCCCGTACATCAGCTCCGTCGTTCAACTACCCTGCCAGAAGGACAGAAGAAGGCAACACTAACCAGCTCCAAAACTTTGCACGAACAGATCAAGTCCAATTTGACAAATATTCATTGATTTTGAGGGGCCAACGGATCTTCTTATAGTAAGCAATGGGTTACCTTGCTTTGGAATTGAAGGATGCGCCCTTTATGAGCTGACGTCTTATAGCTCTGGAGAATTTCATACATACCGCCTCCCAGTGCCGTCTTTATGGCCAGATATCCTCCAAAAAGTCAAGGCGGCGGGACTCAATGCTGTCAGTGTATATATACATATGGGGTCAATTAACCCAGCGCCCGGCATCGTGGACTTTGATGGTGTCCGTGCGCTGCGGCCCTTGTTTGATGTGGCAAAGAATGCTGGGGTTTGGGTTGTACTAAGACCAGGTAGTCTTATTTACGCCTTTATTCTTTATTCAAAGCTCCTAATACTAGCCTGCAGGCCCTGTACGCAATTTCTTCATGCAATTTCATCTTGAAGCCTTAATTGCAAGTTTAGTACATCAACGCAGAAACTTCCGCCGGCGGTCTCGCCCATTGGATCACTTCCGAAGTTGCTGGTGATCTTCGCAGCAACGCCTCGGATTACAGAGCAGCTTGGCAAGATTACATTCAAGGAATCATCAAATTCACTGCGCCGAATCAGATTACCTCTGGCGGACCTGTCATTGGTACGCCTGCCGATCATGTTCTTTGTTTCGCACTAGCTTACAGATTTATCTATAGCGGTCCAAGTTGGTCTGTGCTATCCCTCCATTCGGGTGGGATAAGCAAGGAATACTTACCTATACGAGCATCTAGATAATGAATTCTCTCAAAGTGAATCTGAGCACGCAGGATATTTCGTCGACCTAGAAAATGACTATCACAACTCTGCAATTGTCGTTCCTCTGACATATAATGATCCGGGAATGGGAAGTAATTTTATCAATGGAACTGTAAGTGCGACATTGCATTAAATGAGGCTTGGCTGACTGCCTTTCACTCATGTCTTTATTTATCGTATGTCAGGGAGCCGTCGATCTTTACGGGTAGGCCTCGGTTTCGTAAAATGTGATAGAGTTTATCCTATCTTACACATTGTTCCTTAGGTTTGATGAGTATCCCCAACGCTCCAACTGTGCGAGTCCAACAGTTTGGCAACCAGTTCCGACCAACTATTACTCGTATCATCAACAAGTGAACCCTTCCCAGCCGTTGTACATACCTGGTGTGTGGCCATCGTTTTTATTCGCGTGCATTCCATCCACTAATTTAAAATACCACGACAGAGTTCCAAGGAGGTGTATCCCTTGGTTGGGGCCCTACCTCTCCTGGTGCGTTTGGTTCTCCTACTCGACTAAAATGCAATGCATTACTGATTAATATGTACGCAGGTTTTGATGCATGCCGTCAGCTCACGGGGCCTGACTTCGAATCGGTATTCTACCGGCAGCTGTGGGCGAGCAATGCGAAGCTGCTAAACTGGTACATGTTCTATGGGTCAGTGCTACCAACCTCGTTATTTCCTTCACAAAATTATCTAACATCTTCTGTTGCAGAGGCACGTCCTGGGGTAGCATTCCATTCCCTGGTGCATTTACATCTTATGACTACGGTGCTGCGGTGCGTTTCCGTTTCTTATCATGAAAATATATATTCCTTCTAAGCAGCTCATGGCATAGATCACGGAAGCACGAGAACTCACAACGAAATACGATGAGCTCAAGCTGCAAGGCATGTTCCTGCGCAGCTCTCCTGAGTTCTATAAGACAGACTGGATCATGGATTCTCTGACTGGGCTTAATGTGAGCTCCAACCCCGCTGCCTTTGTCACCCTTTTGCGAAATCCGGATACTGGAGCAGCATTTTATATTGTTCGACAGAACGATTCGACTTCTACGTGAGTCGGTTGTTTACACTTCATCTACTAGAGCTAAGATGTATGGCTATGTAGTGCGATAACAGACTTCAAATTGAATGTAAGCTACTCCTCTGGATCTCTTCAGGTCCCCGTCGAAGCATCTTCTATTACCCTGAGCGGGCGCGAGTCGAAAGTGATCGTTTCAGAATATACTTTCGGCTTGAAATCGAAACTACTCTACTCGACAGCGCAGATTTTCTTTGCAGGTGTCATCGACGGGAGGGACGTTCTGTTCTTATATGGACCATCATCCCAAGCGCATGAAGCGGCCCTTCCTTTGGTTGGCAAGAAGAGCCAGCTGCATACTCCCACGAATCCTAACATCAAATTCACCGCTGCAAGTAGTATGGATGGACTGGGAAATGTAACTATCATCAATTCTCAACCTGGAACCAGCGGCCTCGTAACGGTCTGGGACTCTGATCAACAACTAGTCCTATTCGCAGACTCAGAGACAGCAACGACATTCTGGTCACCTGTTATCGCTGGGGAAACTTCAGACTCACTGCGGAACTTCTGGGGAATCGGGACAAATACGTCCATTCTTGTTGGTGGGCCATACCTCGTACGCAATGCTTCCATATCAGACGGAACATTAGCCCTCCGTGGGGATTTGAAAACGGGCGTGAGGCTCACTGTTCTCGCGCCCGAGACCGTCGATCACGTAACGTGGAATGGGCAACTGGTGACTCCCAACTTGAGTGCATCCTCTTCTCTCACATCCCGCGGCGGCTTTGTTTCGGAGCTCACGCCCAAGACCACTGGACTGGGTTCCCTGCAGATACCGAAGTTAGGTAGCTCGATGTTCAAGGACAGTTTACCAGAAATTCAGTCTTCGTTCGATGACGATTCATGGGTTTCTGCGAATCATACCACCACGAATAGCCCGTTTAAGCCATATTATGGGGACGGAAGAGTTCTCTACGGTTGTGATTATGGATTGTGAGCTGATTAGATCCCACATATCCATTTTTCCCGTCTCAAATTACTCCGCTCCTTCATCAGTTGTGAAAATGTGGTCCTGTGGAGAGGTCATTTTACTGCTACGGGAGCTGAGAAGAGCGCTAATATCTCAATTAACGGTGGATTAGGTAAGTATCTCTCATCTTGTTGTGCACAGTACTCCTTGATTAATCCAGCCCTAAATCCTAGCTTTCGCCGCTAGCGTATGGCTGAACGATATATTCCTCAATACCTCCTTCGGAAAGTACGTTTATGCTTATATAACCTTATTAGAGTCGAATCAATTTATACCACCTTTTATAGTACAACTTATGGCGGCCAGAACATCGAAGAAACAGACGATAAGTTCATATTTCCCCCTGGCGCACTATTGCCGGGGAAGGATAATGTAATCACTGTTGTCCAAGATAATATGGGGTTAAATGAGACTGGATGTGAGTGTCATTTAGATTCTTATCTCCTTGGTGGTATCTGACGATCTGCTCAAGATGACCCAACAAACAATGCACCCAAAAACCCCCGAGGAATACGCGGATTCATGCTTGATAATGGGAAATTTACGACATGGAAAGTCCAGGGCAAGATTGGGGGCTACAAAGGGTTCGTATATCTCTCTGCTGTTCTGCTCCATAAAATAATTATTTTCAATAGATTCGTTGATAAAGCTCGAGGTTTGTGTGCCTCCTCCCGATTACCTCTTCGTATACATTTAACAAGTCCTCGCTTGCGTTCTTCCGTAGGTATCGTTAACGAAGGTGGTCTCTTCGGTGAACGACAAGGGTGGCACCTTCCCTCATTTCCGATAACATCGAGCTCTGGATGGATTCCGCGCTCTCTCTCATCGGGTCTTCCGCACGGTCAGGCGGGTGTAGGTTTCTTCGTGACTAAATTCACTTTGAACATTCCGACCAGCGTGGATGCCATGTTGTCTTTTACATTCGGGGAACCGCTCGGACAACCCTACAGGGCATTGCTATTTGTGAATGGGTGGATGATGGGGAAGCGGATTGGAAATATGGGGTAAGTCATTTTCTAGGTGCTCCTTATCTACGGTTTTGGAGATCGGCTGATGAAAAATTGCATAGACCACAAGCGAAGTTCCCAGTGCATGAGGGTATCCTGAACTATCATGGTGAAAAGTACGTTTCTACCCCACGTATACTCCTTGTTATCATTTATATGACGGTATGTATAACAGCACCGTGGCCGTAGCACTATGGGTCATGACACCGAATGTCACAGTGTCTCCTGACCTCCAGTTGGACTTGGATGGTATATATGAGGGGGGTGTTGGGGGCGTTGTAGGTGACAATCCACCGTGGTCAGCTGCCGGGAGGGTGTGACGTTCGGTAATGATATTCGGCTTCTATTCTTGCAAAAGTTACGAAGGCCTGGAGTTTCGGAATATAAAGAGTAATGATAGGTGTTCTAAACAAGAAAATATCCCTTGAACATTTAGGATCGAATCAGGTTGTAATTTCTCGATCGCGAAATATTCCCATCATCAACTGATATCTTCATTCATGATATCCTTCTCCCATTTAAACTTACAAAGTAGTAGCCAAAAATGAGGATGCAACTTACCAATGGTCCTACGGTCGACATTTTAATGGCAGCGTGGAGATTTTCAGAGAGGGCAATCAAACGGTAGGATAACCGGGTATACAGCTGGCTAGTATCGTTGTACTTGGGTAATGTGACCATTTGATTTACCGCCATTGTCGGAATAACGAATGATAGAGAAATTTATAGGCATACTGAGGTGGACAAGCTCATATCTTACATGCACAGGCCGCATACATCTGTCTCACAGACTGTCTAGAAGAGCGCGGCAGATCCACAGTTGTCCACACGCCTATTGACAGCTCCAGTGAGGACCTTGATAAGATCCAGTGGCTCGCCACTTTCTGCGAGGGTAGTATCAACGATATCCTAACAAAGAATATCTGTCAATACATTCATTCGAATAACCAACTTCATGATCCGCCGGAACTCACCCGCATATCGTTATGTTTCGTCTTTAAGTCGTCATCCAGACTCTGCAAAAACTTCCTTGCCTCGACATCGTCACCTATCTGTACGAACTGAATCCCTACTTGCGATCGGGGTGCCTCGAGTCGATCCAACTCCTTCGCTGCTCTCACGATCACTGCCTCGGTATACATGGCATTATCCGGGTACTCCGCTTTGGTTATGATTAGTATTCAACTATGGGTCAGGAGAAAAGGGAGTTATGCGTACATGCCTCACCATCGGTGATGAATATATAATTGACTGGCTTCAACATCGGATTGGACCTCAACTCTACGAGATATGGGGAGAGGAGAGAATGCAGCTTTGTTCCGATAGGAGTGCGACCTTGAGGAATTACAGCACTGAAAAGCTTCTTGACATCACCATTCTAGGTTTATGTAGGCATAAGCTATCTACCCAGGTAGCTAGTAAGTGCTCTTACCTTCACCTTCTCGGTACGCGTGGAATTAAGAAATTCGATTTCAATACCGTCTGTATCATATTTTGCTGCGCATTCAGCGACTTGCAAAAGAGCAACTTGCGCCTGGGGATCCCATAAGTCAAAACATATGTGAATAAGAAAGATTTAACCTCGGTCCAACGGCTTCCACGCATAGAGCCTGAATCGTCAACAATGATTATAGTGTCGTACTTCTTAAGCGATTGCAGCACATCTTCCTGAGAGATATTGCTCGTAGCAGGAGGCGCATGCGTATGCGGTTGTGAAGATGGGTACCCACATCCAAGTGAATCTCCCGAAGTTGTGGCAGTTGGCGAGACATTTGAAGCTTTACTGGATTTCTTCCTGCCAAAAAGACCCATAGTTATCATGAGACTGCTGAGAGGATTACCGATGAGAGTGGGAAGAGAAGGAGAAGTGGGGTACAGTCTGTAAACGAGAATGATCAGATCCGCATTTGTATCTAGCCGCTTGAGGTTGAGGCGGTGCCTTCTGTCTCTCTTTCATTGTGAGACAATTGCGACTTGTGGTACAACGACAAGCTTAGGCGTGTATTATGGCCATTCTGATGAAGGAAACAGCGTTTTAGGAGACTTGCAGTACAAACGACTTTCCTGCCTTGTGTGTGTGCCAGTGCGGGACGGTACGTAGGCGAGATGAGAGAAAGCTGCATATAACGACTGAATTTGTTGCAATCTCAGATGGTCAATCGGCGCCCACATATGTCTCGGAGCTGAACCGCCAAGAAGAGATAGCCGTTGGAAGAGCGAGGGCTGTAAACATTAAAGCAGAACGGTGTTATATTCAGGCATGGCCCTATTCCAGAATTCAGGGATCCAACACACCTATTTTTTGCATCATGGCCCTGTCACAAAAGTTGAAGGTTTCGGGGACCTGAATAAATTCGGAATATAGTAAGTTTTGGTGAAGAGACAACCAGTTAGACTGTTAATAATTATAAAAAGCCTGAAGACCGCGGCGCAGAATATTTTTACTATGACACCAGCGGCCAACTTGCTGCTGGTGAACAGATGCATACTCGGCATGAATTGCAGTAATGAATGAATTGTGATAAGAGGTGATACGCGTAGCTAGGAGCTGCAGCCATTGGTGTAGTGGCTATGATGTTCAAGTAAAATTGCGCCGCGATTGACTCAAATTTGACATCAGCAGCCGACACCCGGATGACCGGCACAGCTTCGATTCACGGGTAGGGCCCACGTCCCGGGCTCCGAAAAACACCGGACCGAGAGGGCTAAAGTGAGGCGCCGCCCGCTGCGAAAAGAACTGGCGCGGGCCACGAATTACACACTCAGTACATACAGTTGATTTCAATACATTAAATCATATACATTTCTTTATTCTTATGCATTTTTTTTTCATAATAGCAGTACATTTACCCTGAGAGTGGAAGGGACCATTCATTGCAGTCAGATTACAATGAGCAAGTGAAGAATTCCCATTGCAATCCAACTGCAATGAATGTCAGGGGGGTATGTCCATTGCAATATGGCTGTAATGAATGCAGGGCAACATTCATTGCAGTAATACTACAATGCATGTCCTTGCAGGGTCATTGCAGTATGATGGCAATGTGCCCAGAATATTTTCATTGCAATCTGACTGCTATGAATATTATCCATGGCTGATAGCAGTCATTCTGCAATGAGTGCAGGGCAACATTCATCACAGTAATACTACAATGTGCATCCTCACAAGGTCACTGCAGTATGACAGCAATATGCCCAGAATATTTCATTGCAATCTGACTGCTATGAATATTATCCATTGTTGATAGCAGTCATACTGTAACAAGCACAGGGCAATGTTCATTGCAGTAATACTACAATGAGTGTCCTCATGGGGTCATTGCAGTATGACAGCAATGTGCCCAGAATATTTTCATTGCAATCTGACTGCTATGAATATTATCCATGGCTGATAGCAGTCATACTGCAATGAGTGCAGGGCAACATTCATTGTAGTAATACTATGATGTGCATCCTCATGGGGTTATTGCAGTATGATGGCAATGTGCCCAGAATATTTTCATTGCAATCTGACTGCTATGAATATTATTCATGGCTGATGGCAGTCATACTGCAATGAGCATGGGGCAACATTCATCACAGTAATACTACAATGTGCATCCTCACAAGGTCATTGCAGCATGACAGCAATGTGCCCAGAATATTTCATTGCAATCTGACTGCTATGAATATTATCCATGGTTGATAGCAGTCATACTGCAATAAGCACAGGGCAATGTTCATCGCAGTAATACTACAATGAGCATCCTTGTGAGGTCATTGCAGTATGATGGCAATGTGCCCAGAATATTTTCATTGCAATCTGACTGCTATGAACATTATCCATGGCTGATAGCAGTCATACTGCAATGAGCGCAGTGCAATGTTCATTGCAGTCATACTACAATGCACATCCTTGCAGGGTCATTGCATATGATGGCAATGTGCCCAGAATATTTTCATTGCAATCTGACTGCTATGAATATTATCCATGGCTGATAGCAGTCAT
>JASFDE010000262.1:0-20181 GCA_036937135.1 Nidula niveotomentosa | reverse complement strand
GTGATGATCATTTGAGTCTCCTTTTACAATGGTTGCATGTATAAAGTACAAGGGTAATTTTTATAGCAGAGTCAAGTTGCTGGGATACTGTGACTCTCCAGAAGGATGAGAAAATATATAAGTAGGTGAATATTCCAACTCCTGAGGAAGACACATACTATTGCAGCTCAACTCATTGTACTGATATGCTAGATAGTATTCAACTGCTTCCCATCCGAGCATTCAAATGCATCCATCAGTCTTCAACCAACCCCATGCCTTAACATAAACTCTTTATTTTAAGTGGTTAAGGCAAACAAGCCTGGATGAAGGCAGTAGCTTGGAGAGCATCTCCAAGATGGTCATTGCAACTTCACAAAGTGTGGTGGCAAAGCAACCTCGAAATCTTTCCACAGCTTCTCTGGGAGGCATACACAAGCACCGAAAGAGCAGCAGTCAAGCTTGTAAGACCTCCACTTAATTCATTGACTATATTCAACTGGCTATTAACTGACAACTATCTAGTCCTTCCTTCTGAGTTTCAATTGGCCAATTGCCAAGGGCCAGCTACAATGCTTCAGCAATTCAGTGATGTTGTCCTTAAAAAATCAATTTGCATCCCAGATGTGATGAATGGGTCTTCAAATATAATTTTGTTGAATGAGTCAGTGATTGGGAAGCTTTCCAACAAATCTTTCAGCAGAGGTACTATGAAATTAGCATTTGATGTAAGTTAATTTATTCTCTTTCCTGACTATAATTTATTAGTGATTTTTTATTAGCTTTTCATTCCAGGTTCAGGGAAACAAATGGTTGCAAAGAGATTCTTCTGCCTGGCCTCAGAGATGCCCAACAGCAATGTTGATGATATCTCTAATTTAGAGCCTATTGACATGATCAAATATAATGAGCAAATTACTGATAAGGCATGTCAACTGGCTGAAGGTAAATGGTTCCTGAAAGAATTTTATGCACACTGCAAGTCCAAATGTGAAGTTAATATTAACCTAGGTAAGTATGTGATTTCTGATCAACCTTTCAATCTGCTCAGTGTTTGCTTTCTTCTTGGATAATAGACATAAAGTTTGCCAAAGCTTTTATCAGCACAGAGACAACTGGCATGGTCCCATCCGAAGCTTCAGGTCTTCAATTTAAATATGACAGGCCTGGTATGGCCTGGTTAATTGAAGAGAAGCAGCCACCTGCTGTGACAAAGTTCAGCAGAACACTGGGCCCATCCTACCCTCTGTCAAGATCTGCAAAGTGCCACCATCTATGCTTTCGCACACTTTATATACCTGAAAAGCAAGGTTGATACTGTATATGCAGATATACAAGGTGAGTTTATTTTATTAATCCAGGCATCTTTGCCATTTAATTTACCAATCATTATTTAGGGACATCGACCCATGTTAATGGGAAAGATACCATGGTTTTATTTGATGTTATGACTCATACTGTGGCCGGGTAAGTTCATTTTTTCACATTATATCCTATGACGGCCTAACAGCCATCTCTGGCAGGACTTTGGGTGTTAGTGATTCTGGAAAGGAAGGGATTGCATCTTTCATGTCCGATCACACCTGTGGTCACATTTGCCGTGGTCTTAGACTGGATGAAATGTCTGCCCCAACTGATGAGGGCCCAGTTAATGAGGAAGATGGTCAGCCAGGTAACAATGATGAACCCAAAGACTCAGAGTAGGATTTGCCAGACATCACAAACCAAGTTTCAAATTACTTGGCATAGTATGTGTCTTCCTCAGGAGTTGGAATATTCACCTACTTATATATTTTCTCATCCTTCTGGAAAGTCACAGTATCCCAGCGACTTGACTCTGCTATAAAAATTACCCTTGTACTTTATACATGCAACCATTGTAAAAGGAGACTCAAATGATCATCACCATATCAGATGCCTGACCGTCTTTGAATTTTTATCCATTTTCTTGTACTGCTTTCTTTGATCTTTCTCCAGACTTCCACCAATTGCTGTATATAAACTTTTGGAGTATCTGAATAAAATCTTACGACTTGACTTTTGCTCTCCGGCACTTAGATCACAATATTCGAAGACTTCAATCTAATGTGCCTACAATTTGGAATGGATCTCATGGCACTGCCCGCACTACAACGCTGGAATAAGCGCGCAAACTGTGCAAGCATAGCTAGGGGCCTAAATGAAGCTCACAGAATTTCATTCATACCCATACTCCTCGCAATTTCTTCAAGTATATACAACATTACACTACTAATCATAAGTACAACAGAGAGGATGTAGGTGGGATCCAAACTCCGGCTGACCTGATGTAAAATTCTGATGGCTGCTGCAACCACGGAACTCCCGCCTACCGTAGTCGAGGAGCGGCCTAATAACGAAGAGAGGCGATGTCGGATATGGAAAGGAGCTGGATCAGCTGTGTATCCCGATGACCACCGATGAATCGCCACATCGTCACGACCGAGCCCTCACCCAAGGCAGCAGCCAACCCACAATCACCGAACTGCATCCCACCGTCGCCTTCCACCCCAGCCGTCCAAAGACCCTCTCCTACCGTTCAAAGCCCCGCCCTAACCGTCCAAAGCCCCACTCCAGCTATTCAAAGCCCCGCCCGAGCAGTCCAAAGCCTTACCCCAAAACCCTTCAACGTCCGTCCGTATCTCAAACCATCCTCTCCTCCACGCCCGCGCCAAGCTCCAAAAAGGGCATGCAAAACATTCGGGCTCACACCGCACGGCGCTTTCCAGCCTCAAATCGCATCGATGATCGAGGCTCAGTGAAGCCGACTAGGGGCGCAGATATAAATTAATTATAAGGCAGTCCAGAGACTAGTTACATATCGCAATTTGTCGCCGTGGAAGTTTTTGTTCATTCCGTGGCGTACTTCTGTCAGAGCTGTATGATGTGAATTCATTTTGTGGTGAACGACAATGAAATGAATGAGGAAGAAAGGTACGAACACGCATATGTCGGCGACGGAGGAAGTTCAGAACGAGGGATAAGTGCACGCTTGGAAGTGAGGAAGAATTGTTATTCCGATAATCGGCTTGGCCCTGGGACGACTTGCTCACGGGCCGGGCATCGGGGAAAGGCAATCTAGGTGTCTCAACCTGCATACTCCTCAGCAACGGACATCAAGTGGAGCATTGTAAAATGAACGCGACAATACATGCGTGCATATGGGCGAATACATGGGATATTTATGAACCTTCTAACCACATTCTGGTGTACCTTGTTCAAACTCGAAGGCGTCAATACGTTCTATCCAGGGGAGCACGTTTGTTTCGCGGCGGGTGCCGAGCAACGCAAAGAGACAAGTCAGAGCCATGTGGACAGAGCATACCGTGCGTCCCGGGCGAGGAGGAGTGTTTGAGGCCACTGCACAGCGTCGAGCACCCAGTCCGACGTGCGAGGTGTACTGGACGGTGAAACGGACGGGTCACAGGGGAAAGAGAGCGCACGAGCGTCGGGATCAAAACGGCTAAACAAAGACATACGGGCGATGCTGACCAATTTTTTTCATATTTTCCTGACACAAAAGTGATGTGGCTCCAAAAACGGCAAGCGTGTCCCATCAGGTTCTTCTACGCAACGCACGGTCAAACGCCCCCCCCCGTCTCCCTCCCCACCCTTCTCCGATCGAACCGTCGCTGTTCTGTCGCTCTCTTCTTCTGCTTTCCCCTCCTTCCTTCTTCTTCATTACCAACCCCCCTCCCCGCCGTTCTCGCCGCCGAACGCAGCCCCTGAGCGCGCCCTCCCCTAAGACCACTTAACAACCACTGCAGAGATGGGCTGCGTTCAGTCCACCGGCGTCGATGATGAGGCCAAGGCCCGTGAGTGTCCCTTCTCGTTGCCATCCCGTGCCGCTACCCCCGCCCCTGCCGGTTCCGCTCTCCATTCACCATGCCACCATCACCGTCCTTGAGCGCCCGTTGACTGACCGCTGCTCCCCGACAGGCAACGACGAGATCGAGAGCCAGCTCAAGCGCGACCGCATGATGGCGAAGAACGAGATCAAGATGCTGCTGCTTGGTGCTGGTGAATCCGGCAAGGTGTGTCGCCATACCCCTTCTGTCCCCCAGCGCCCCACTAACCGCCGTCGCCCGTAGTCCACGGTCCTCAAGCAGATGAAGCTTATCCACCACGGCGGGTACAACGACTCGGAGCGCGACTCCTACAAGGAGATCATCTTCTCCAACACCGTGCAGTCCATGCGGTGAGCCCCTACTCCTATCCCTCGTCCGTCCCTCTCATTCACCCTCTTCATCTTCTCCAGCGCGATTCTCGAAGCCATGCCCCAGCTCGACCTCTCCCTCTCACCCGAGAACGACGCCCGCCGTGCCATCATCATGTCCCTCCCCGCCCAGATCGAAGCAGACGTCCTCCCGCGGGACGTCGTCGACGCCGTGCGCTCCCTCTGGCGCGACCCCGCCATCAAAGAGGCCGTCCGCCGCGCCCGCGAGTTCCAGCTGAACGACTCCGCCGTGTACTACTTCTCCTCCATTGACCGCATGAGCGCGCCCGGCTACCTCCCGACAGACCAAGACATCCTCCGCTCGCGCGTGAAGACGACAGGCATCACTGAGACGACGTTCAAGGTCGGCGAGCTGACATACAAGCTGTTCGACGTAGGAGGCCAGCGGAGCGAGCGCAAGAAGTGGATACATTGCTTTGAGAACGTGACGGCGCTGGTATTTTTGGTCAGTTTGAGCGAGTATGATCAGATGCTGTACGAGGATGAGAGCGTGGTACGTTTCCTTTGGCTTTTGCGTTGGTGATTTGCGTTCATTAGCCACCTTCTTAGAACCGCATGCAAGAGGCACTCACCCTGTTCGATTCCATATGTAATTCGAGGTGGTTCGTCAAGACTTCGATCGTGAGTGTCCCTTCTTTTGTTCCCTTCTTCGAGCACTTTGCGCCCTTGCTTTCTTCGACCTTCTCCCTTTCGACCTACTCCCTTTCGACCTACTACCCATTCCCTTACCCTCGTCGCCCGCTTCGCCTTCTTGCGGCACTTGATCCGCCATTTCTGTGCCTTGATGCACTTCCCCTCTCACGAGCTGGCACCAACGTTCCACCTGCACCCTCCCCCGTCGCCGGCGGTCCACGTTCGCTACTTGCTACTGTTTACATTCGTGCCCCATTGATACTCCCTTCTCCTTTCTTCGTCGCTTCCCTTCTTTTTCAGCATCGTTGTCCCTCCATCCCACGCCTACGCTGCGCCCCTTTCCACAGCGCCGCTCATTCTCCTTCCCTACGTACATGTGCCGCATCTTCTATCCTTTCTCTACTCCCTGCATCTACACTCCACGCTTGCAGCGCTCTACGTTCCTAACATTTCTCATCCCCGCGCATGGATTCATCTTTGTTTTCTTGCAAATCATTGTCGCTTAATACTCTTTACCTCCAAACCATTCCCCTTCGTCTCCTCCGCTCCTTGCTGCTACCCTTCATGCACATCTTCCAACCCGTCTTGCCTCCGCGCCGCCTTCCTCCTCTACCCACTTCCACTTCTCTGGTCCGTTCTCATTCCCTCAACGCACACTAACACATATCCCCCTAGATCCTCTTCCTCAACAAAATCGATCTCTTCGCTGAGAAGCTCCCGCGCTCGCCACTGGGTGAATATTTCCCCGACTACAACGGCGGCGACAACTATGACGCTGCGTGCGACTATCTCCTGCATCGCTTCGTCTCCCTCAACCAGAGCGCTGCGACGAAACAGATCTACGCACATTATACATGCGCGACGGATACGCAACAGATCAAGTGTGAGTGCCTTTTACTTGTTTTGGTTTTGGTTGTTGGGGAGGAGAGATGTGTATCAAGTGAGAACATGTAGGGTGGTCGAGCGCCGGTAGCTTGGCTCTCCAACTGGAACTTTGCTAGCTCAGGCTCCTTGACTTCATCGAGCTCGGGCTTGTGTAGGGTTCAGAGCTGGACGTTCGTGCCAGTTCGGCTGTTTCGTGTGGGCGCTGCAAACGCACTAAGACGTTTGCTCTGAGCCGTCGGTTCTTAACCGTCGTCAGTAATCCCTGTGCGCACCACTGCTTCTGTGGCCTCTGCACCGTTCCCCGCTGCGCATCGCGGGCCGTCACGTAATCCCTTCTCTTTCTTCTTTCTGTTCGCATACTCATGAACCTTAACTAACGTACATCCCTTCCCTTCCAGTCGTACTGAGTGCCATCCAGGACATCCTCCTGCAGCTGCACCTCCGAGAATGCGGGCTCCTCTAATTGTGCCCCTCCCTGTTCTGGCTCCCGTTTCCTTACCCTCCCAACTTCTGTATTACCCCGGATCACTCACTCACATTCACACGCACGCACCACATTCGCATTGCATCATACTCACGCCTGTGCTGCTCCGGCGTCGGTTGCTCCTCTTCTTCCTTCCCTTATTCCTCTTTTGTGTTCTTGCTTGTCATTCTTTCTGCTTTAATTTTGGATATTTTTTCTTCCCTTCCCTCGCGACCCATACCTTCCGCGCCTGTCGTCCCGGGGTCTCGACTTGGTACGCACACTCCCCCTTCTTCAGGCTCCTTGTACCGCTCCCGGGTTAATGACGCCTCCCTTCAACGTCCGTACTACGCTGATACCACCCTCTTGTTTATTCTTCCTTGACGATTTGTTACTTTTTCTAGTAACTATATATATACACTATATGTCTATATCTTACCTCTTTCATCTTACCTTGGCATCCACCAACGCACACACTCGCTCATGCCCACGCCCGACGAGCACCCGTCTAACTCGAGTCCTCGCCGTGACTACTCCCACCCCACCGCACGGTATATAATGATTGAATGTGTGCCCTTCCCTAGCCACTGTTCTCTTCAAAATGTAATAATGTGGACGTGTTTGTCGTCGGGGTGATTGACATGTACATTGAACATCGCCCACGTCGGGTTGCTTCCCGACCGCCAACAGCGAGTTACTACTTTTGGGTTGTCTTCCGTGACCTCCGCAGATGACTTTCACACGAGAAGCTTAACGTTTCGAGTTCCCATGGTCCGTAATTGTTGGGAGGTCGAAGTTGCGGGCGTCGCCTGGAAACACGTCGCAGCGTGACTTTCGAATTGTCATTGAACGTTCCATCGACGTTCATGCCAAAGTTCAGCAGATTTCGGTCTCTCCAGCCTTTCGCACCCTTGCTGACTACCTGCCATAGGGACCGTGGCAGTTCTGCAGTGCGAACTTTATTGTTTCTATTCAACCCTGATACCAACGTATTCTAACATACATGCAGGGTGCTTGTAGACTGACCTCCGCCGCTTGAGTGCGGGGAAACCATACAAATATGTTGCATAATGACATAGCTGCGATCCTGTGGCAAGCAATAGAGAGGAATTCGACGTACCAGCATTCTCTTGAACCTCGTAGGCCGTGCGTGTGTGGTCTTTCTTGATGTCGAGATATGTCCTTGACTTTGCAATACGTTCTTCTTTCGCTGGATCTCCCCGCCAATGTGATTGCTTGACGGGTTTTAAAACTTTCATAGTTGGCTTCACATCCGCACAATATCTCGGGAATGCTTAGTAGGCGTTGACCAACATCCAAGGTTCATTTGCACTGATCCTGCAGGTTGCAATGTCACCGTGTAACGTGAGATACCTTATAATATACGATGTGATATAGTGGAGCCTGTAATTTCTGTCAACAGCACTCTTAGCCACTTAGCTCCAACCTTTGGAGCGAGTGTATAGCAGTGCGACGCGATCCGTGATCAACGTTTTTCTTCTGTTCCGTTAGCCATCTTCGCCCTCGCCTACTTATATCGTCGCCATAGAGCTTATACTATGTTCACTTTACCGTCTCTTCGACCGCTTTCCGCTCATTTCGCGGAGCTTCGTTTGCCTCACCAGTTGCTGAAATATTTTGTTCTCCTGGACTTACGTTTCTTAGTTATGGAGTCCATACATTCTCCAATAGAAATCCGATATCGCTTATTCGAAGACGAGATGTACTCGGACACTCGTGTGGAGCTACGTGATCAACGTCCTAGAAAGTAAATAAATCAATTCACATTGCTTCATCTCATGGATTCTTGTCTTCTTCACTCAATCAATATTCTGCAGGTTCTGATCCACACTTCATTATCAATACTCAAATGCTTCTGATTCTTCGGTCATCTTATCTGTGCTATAATTTACGCAGGTGTATCTCATCAATGCATCACGTCCATCAGCGACAGACTCTATACCTGGCTGTTTCACTTTGCCGCTCTTCTTGATCATGAAGCTTGTAAGAGCTGCATACGTGAGCGCTTTGCTGTGGATCATGACATATCATTGATTGCTGGTGTCTTCCCTCATGTTAGCATTAGAAGTAAACAAGTTTCAGTATATTGAAAGGACGATAGCAAGCTCAAAAAATACAAGAAAATCGCAATAAATTAGAGGTATACATGTAGTGAATACTGTACAAATCAGTGTCCTTAAGTACATATTCTCGAGCCAAAAACTATATAATAAAACTAACAAGATTGAGGCATATGAAACAGCCGAGCATAAAGTCTGCACAAAGGTGGCTGAATAGTGAGGTGAGATGTATATTACTATATATAGAAAGCATAGATAGGAATGGAAATAGTTTGTACTAACTGACATTCCAACACAGTATATGAGCTTTCTCAATGTTCATGACCGAAAGTCCCGTCAGGAGGGCATGACTGGTGTTATACATCACATTTTCCGAAAGTGCTCTGTTTGTTGTCTGCCATTATGCATCACACGAATAGTTGGTCAAAATGGTACAGCATATCGATTCCTTGACACTAAACAAAAATAGAAGCAAAAAATGTACTCGTATTACCATGTGCAGCAACTTAAGTCAACTCAAAGTCAATCGCACGAATATATTATAACTCGGTTCACAACATATATATAAGATTATGTATGTTTACAAAGGTAAGATAAGTGCCATTTACCCTTTGCAATCGTGATGCAACCAATCGGAATTGTAAAGTCGCCAGGAAATTTCCGTTATTGCACTAAGGAGTTTGAAGTAAGTACATGACAAATCTGTTCGTGAGAGGATGCAGTACTTGAATTGATTGAAGAAACGAAGAAATTGAGAGGACATCGGTCTTCTTTCCTAGTATAATTGCGCTTTTTTAACCTGAAGCAGTGCATCGAAGAACAGCAACACTCGACCAGGAGTTGAATATGACTAACATACGATGAAAATTTGTAGGCTCAAAGAAATCAGAAAAACAGGGAA
Source organism: Nidula niveotomentosa (assembly GCA_036937135.1). Taxonomy (NCBI): domain Eukaryota; kingdom Fungi; phylum Basidiomycota; class Agaricomycetes; order Agaricales; family Nidulariaceae; genus Nidula; species Nidula niveotomentosa. Next base: position 10,984 of record JASFDE010000262.1, on the reverse strand, counting down.
TAATTGGATCCCGTCATTGTAGAGAATCTGAATATACATGGTTCAATTCAGAAGGGACCAGGTATGACTACTAAACTTGTGGCCTGTGAAGCAGATAGGCTGAATCCAAGAATTCGGGCTACATGGACATGCTGGTTTGTAAATTATACATGGAAGAAATGATTGAAGAAGTCGACTGAAACTTCTCAGAGGGTCGAATCTCAATCAACACTACATATTATTAGTCAGCCCATCATTTGACACAATGAGCTGGACTTATTTCTTATCTCAAACAATAAAATATTTAAAACACATGAAAATTAAGTGGAAATGCGGTGATCTTGTTAACGGTGTCTCCGCACTCCTTCCAGATGTTGAGCTCGACTACAGTAAATAGTTGTGTGACGCGAGCGTAACGGAGAGATGCCAGTCACGTACACACGGGGTAAGCTCACTAGAGTAGAACTGGTTTAAGTTATCTATTCCAGCGAACTTGTCTCTACTGAACAGAGACGGGCTCCTTATATGCTGTAGCTAATAAGGGATGTAGTAAGATGAAACGAGAGTCTTTGTTAGATATAAGATAACTGGTTTGGCTGAGTCAGGTTGTAAGTAACATAGGTGACCGTTACAAGTTGCCACTACGAGCATCAACATGATTGACTAAAATCTGTAATCACCTACACATCTTATGTGCCGAGGCAAACGAAAGGGATCCACCGATGAAATGGTACCTTTTGGGCTTGCAACTTAGCAATAGCATTGTGGAGAGCGTGCGCTGGCTGCTGTAAGCACGCTCCCCAATTCCACGCGTACTCACGACACACCATGCACCTCGACACCGACACTGCCAAGCCACACCTCGGCCTAGCCGACCACCCTCGGCTAATTCATTAACACCTCGACGCTTACACCAGCCGATTGCCCTTGGCTCACCCATCAAGCACCGATGCTGACACTGCCAAGACAGGTCGATCATCTTGGCTTTTCCACTATGCCTATTCCCTCTCCCACCAGACTTTTCTCCTCTCTTTCCTCAGAGTATATAAGACACAGCTCCCCCCTTCGTTGCCCCAGTCTTACAACTGGCAACAAAGGTACGTATCTACATTCTATCACATACTGTATTGAGTCTTACAACTGGCAACAAAGCTACACTTTGAACCTGTCTAGCATGTCCAACTCAGTGTGGCTGTATTTACCTGACAGCCTTCCAGCTGCATGCCTTCTGGACTTGCAATTACCAATGCTCTGTCCTAGAAAATATTTTCATAAAATGTGTCAGCTAAAATTGGTCTATTGTTGACTGCAATAGACCTGTGTATGACTCAGCATATTTCCTATATTATTTTATAGATTTAAAAGGCTACTGACCACATCTAGGCAATTATCTATTGGAAACCTGAAAACTACAGGATACATCGCTTCATCTGGGACCTTAAAGTTGCCCATCAACATTTCGCATTCGGAGAGATACACCAAGCAGGCATTTGTCATTTTTTGTTGAATGATTCTCAAGATGGTAAGAGGGCCATCAATGCACTATCAAGGTGCAATACGGGCCCACTGTCCTGCCATGTGGAAACAAGTCAAAAATGACAAGTGTAAAGCACAGCCCTCTTACAGGGCCAAAATTTCCTCCACTAGATCATTGCTGTCTTTCGACTCTTCAAATCGACACTGGGAAGCGAGAGCGCCATAATACTATCATTCGATCAAATGACGGAAAAATCAAGATTAACAAATTTGTGCAAATAGGCACCCATAAGTGTATATTAGCCCATTAGCTCTGGGCATAGTCCATAAGCATTAGTTGTTCCCCATATAGTCGACAAGTACTAACCAGCTGGATCAATCTGATAGGCTTTGTGAGCATCCACTGACAAAATGATCATCACCCGACACTCATGAGGATAATCACAACCTTATTCCCATGTCAGCATTGCTCAACTCCATGTAGTCTCACATGTCCAACACTTGAATCCATGTTTCACTCCACTGTTGTCATTGTTGGCCACATTGTACTCCAGTTTCTCTTTTATTTCTTTACTTCAGCAGGAATCAAACTCAAGGTCTTGCATTATGGTTATTGAAGGATCTCTCATACATCCAACTAGACTATGGAGCCTTGTACAATATACCTTTCTTAGGGGTGTGATGGCTTACTGGCACATGCCATAACATCTGGTCTGGTTTATTCTGGATCACCTTAGAATCACTGAGGTTGCAGGTTTGAATCCTGCAAAAAGTCATCAGGAAGTTTTAGTGGGTACTGACAAGCCTTTGGAGTCCCACATTACATGGCTACTTTGCCATATGGGTCTGCATAAAGCATTTCTTACCTGTAGGACATACCTAACCCACAAGCCACTGGCCTCTGTTTGATGTTTCCTTTGACTGTACCTTGTGGGGGTAACTATTGGTACTTGCTCTTGGCCATTGTGTCTCTCAAAAAAAAAAAATTATACCTTTCTTCATTGAATATGTACCCATAGCTCCTGGGGATATCAGCACTTATAAAGCATATATCCTGATAAGCCATTATTGCCCAGGCATCCTGCACTTGGACTACCTGCTTTGTGGTGCTCTCCTTTGCTAGGTCAGCAAATGAGAGGGTAAGAGATCACATTACTTCATATATACAGCAGATTCAGACATGTTCCTATAATACTAGTTTATCACACTCTTGCATCAGGAAAAAAGTTATGACATACATGGGTTTTAATGGGTAGGGTTTGAGGGCTGGGCAGCCTGTCACATATGAGAAATATGCTGGGATGAGGATGGGTTGGCACAATATTGCCTCACAAAGCTGCTGGCCAATGTCAATTGAGGGTTTTATGTGTACCACACTGGGGCACACCTACAAATAGTGATGTGCTGGCTTGGGCTCAGCCTGAAAGCCCTGGCTTAGGCTCAGCTTTTGAGGGCTTAGACTTGCCAAAATCCAAGCCCAAGCCTTGAGCCTTTAAAAGCCCTGGTGAAGGCTCAGCTCAGGCTCAGGCTGCAGCTTGGTAGATAGCAGTCACATGATTAGCTTTTTGTGCCAGTACTTCTGGAATTAGACAAAATCCATCAGAGCTTTCAACAGAATACAATGTAAATGGCACTATGGATATGAAAGATAAAATTTATTAATTTAGAATTACTATGTCCTCATCATCATCAGCTATTAGTTGATCCCAACTAAAAGCCTTAGCCTGCTCAAGTATATCCTGCATGCCAAGATCCATGCCAACTATCTCTTCCTTATTAAACTCCTTTTCAATCTCTTCCAATAACTTGACTTCCTGAATAAGAAGTGTTATAATTTTGGTAGTTGGTATGTAGCTGTTGCATTCTAAGACAGACTTATTTTGTGTTAAACAAATGGAATCTGGATTCACCTTGTCTTGTGGAGCTGATAAAATCTGCAAAGAATACTGCACAAGTATGGCATGTATTTCTAGGGTAATACCATATTTTTTGGAAGAGAGTGGATCAGCAAGAAAGTCCATAAATTCAAGGAGTTTGATGAGGTCTCTACTGAGCCAGAAATTCAAAGGAAGAGTAACTGAGTGGAAGCATGTATGGAAATGCTATTGTACATATCAAGTATCAGATGATCAAAACAATATTTTATACAAACACAAGGAGTGGAGAATAGCAGAAAGAAGTGGAAATATAGTAAAGATGTAGTTGAGTGTTGGAGGGGTGTTAGAGATTGTGGCTGTAACAAGGTTCCAGAGATACTGGAGGGCTCATGGCACAAAGATGTGGAGATGGTGGAAGAACAGGGGAATTAGGGTTGGAGTGAGGACATAAGTAGCACATTTGAACCTCGGTAATATATAAAAAACATTTGTTCCTTGATAGAAATTTTTTTTGTTGTCTTAAAAAGATTTGAACAAAACAAGTAAACACTAAGAGGTGAGATTAGAATTGCGAAGGGATGAGCCAGAATTATACAGAAAAACCTGGAGTATAGCCAGAGAGTCCTGAGCAAACCCAGAGAGGCATAAATGATAAAAATGATCAAAAATGGAGTAGATAGAAGAGCCCACCATGAAGGTAACTAAGGACCAGGTTTATTGGGGTATTTAGCATGGAAGTTGGAAATGATTCCTGGGATGTTACCCAATTCTGTAGCTAAGATCCAGGATGTTTCCTCATCAGTACCTTTATAACCAGCACATCAGACTAAGTACAGGAGGTTGCAGTGGTGACATTGACAATTGTTCTTGGTATCCAGGATTTCAGATATTTCACATGTAGGTTTTCCTTCAACTGGAACAGGAGGTGGAAAGGACTGTACATAGTTAGAAATGGTGTTGGGTATGACAGACTTGAATTCAGAGACATGGAATACCAGGTGAATGGCTCACGTAGATTCTAGAAGATGGAGAGTCCAGGAGTGAGTTCTGGCTTGAGCAATGATGTTGAAAGGCCCAAGACACTTATCTAAGAACTTCTTAGTAGAGCATGTAGTGCAGATGAACTCAGCCTTCAGGAAGGTGCTGTTTCCAACCTTGAAGCCTGGAGGTTAAGTTTAATGAGTGTCAGCAGGACCTTTATATCATGTTATATCCACAAAACCCTTCTGACTACACTTCTGAAAATCAATCACACTTCTGCTACTCTTCCACTACTTCTCATTATATCATTACTATGGACTCTTGCTTTGTTTCTATGATACTTCTTATTTACAATAGTGTGTCCAGATACTCTTATACTCAGTTATGTTTCTGTCCACAATTCTGCTCTTCTATTGTATGTCAGAATAATCTATTATCTCTCATACTGTAGTGTTACCATTTCTACTTTTACTATACAATTAGTCTTACAAGTATTTAAGTAGTCTTACTTTGTACCATAGACCCCAATTCAAATATTGACTAAGATCATCTGATTCACTCTGCTTCTGACTTCTAATCTCTTTCCAACTTCATTCTAGTTTGACTTTGGTCAACTAGTCTATCTTGATCTCAACACTAGCCCTAGTCTCAGTTGTCATTAACCCAGTGTTGTCTCTGACAACACTCCAACCCATGATACTTCTTCCAACATGTGGATCACTATGTTAAGTTGATCCCATTAGAACTGGAAGGGTGCAGCACATAAGCTGAAGCAGTTGGCTCATAAGTCACTTACATGTTATGGTCAGAACCCTTCCAATGCTCTGCTCATTTTCTGATGTAGTGCTATCCTGTGGACAACCTCTTACTTGAAGTCCTATTTCCTATAGTCTACTGGGGATTTGGATCTTGACAGTATATTCAAATTCTCACTTCTGAGTTCTAAATCATGGTTCATACAGCTATGAAAACTCTTTCTCAAAACCTTACTGCACATGCACAATTCCATTGTAATGTTGCTCTTATGACTTGACCCAAAACTTGTTCTGCTGAAGTGGATTTCAACTCTGTGGGCTTGAATGAACATAAAGGCCAAAGACAAACCTAAAACCTCTAAAAACATCACAAAACCTCAAAACACAGTTGAAATTACTTGTGAGTTCATGGGGGCAAGAATCAGAACTTCTTAAAAGACTTAAAAATCGAATTTGCACTTAGAAGACAAAGTTCCTAAGGCATGATATGCCAAGTGTAGAAACACCCCTAGAAAGTACATAAGTTAGTAGTCAAATGGGCACTGTAATCACTAGCCAGTTGAATAAACAGTTAGTATTTGGGAGTATCCAAGACATAAACAAATAACTAGAAAGAACCAGAAGAAAAGCATCTGGCATTCAGTCAGAATATCCTAAGCAGAAATGAATAAAGACCAAATGATGCACCACAGATAATAGAAACACACCCAGAAACCTCCTAAAGCTAAATATAGCCATGCAAGAGCCAAAGCCAAGAAGCACCAATGATCAAAGTGCCAATCATGAAAGCAAGCTGATGGTGTGGTCTAAGAATAGTCTGCAATCATATTGACACTTGCTCAGGCCTCAACATTGTTGCTGCTGCCCCAAGCCTTGCTATGATCACACCAAACAATTGAGACTGACACACAAGACATAGCCAGCCATGCCACCACATCTGCCTAATACTTTACACATTATTTTCCAGATTACATATGTTACTTACCATGCAGTATAAATAGGCCCCTTCCAGGACAGGGAAAGGCAAGCACTGCACCCCAGACAGACATTTCAGTGGCTTCTGTAACTAGTAGGGTATTGTAATATTAGATAAGCAAATTTGAGCAATTTGACAAGCAATTTCTGTTAGCACAATTCCCTTAGAGACAGTCCCTTAGCAAGCAAAGTGAGATAACAAAAGCACTAGACTGCAAGATAGTTAGAGAACTATTCCTGCAAGAAATAAGTCATTCTTATTTCCCATTTTCTGTGACAAGACCATCTTATATAGTCACTTAGAGTGTAACTCTGACTTTTAAGAACTGAGCCAGTACTCTGCATAGCTAGCAGCCCAGGGCTCAGCTCCAGCTCTCCAGTATTACATAGTGAGTGCTTCTGGTATTAAAACCAAATAATTTTGCATAAAACAGGGGTGGCTGCATACATGCCATATTACCGCCACAGCAGCTCATTCCACTCTTCCTTTGCATCTGCAGGCTTCTTACACTCTCTGCCTAATAACAATGGCAGAAATCACACTGCAGAACCTGATGATGATGATGACAACAACAATGAGTACCAGAGTGGCCCAGGAGGCAACCCTGATGAGCCTGGCAATAATGGAGATAACCCTCCTTCTGACAATTCTTCTGACAACTCACCCTCTGACAAACATGAAGGAAATTTCCCAGACTCTTGATGTCTGACACTGGGAGTGCCAGCATGAGAAAACCCACACCAAAAACACTTCTGTCAAATCAGAAAATTCATCCAACAAGGGCAAAAAATCATCTGGCAATAACCAAAATCCAATCCACCTAAAACTTTGACCACCAACAAATCAAACAACAATTTAAATTCATCCTCTTCAATACTGGCTCAGAGAAAGCATGATATTTTTGACAAACTTGGAAAGGATGGTAAATTGACCACACAGGAATGCTAGCACCAATTTGACTACAGCATTTGCATGTTCTGCAGCTACCAAGGACATATGGCCAAGGACTGCCACAAAGCAGCCACTTCAACCACCAAGGCCAAGGCTTGTGCTGCTACCACTTCCAACAAGAAAGACACCTCTACTTCCAGCTCTAAGAGCTCAGAAAAATAGAGAGCAGTCCTCAGGTCTCCACACAGGCTGAGGTCTGCATTGAACTCAACTGTGCAACTATGGAGTTCAAACTCAATGTGTCTGCTCTTTCTGACACAAATTCATTATGACTCTCTCTTGTCTCTCCACTCATCTCTGAATCTACTATTTCTTTTCAGATGCTTGTGAACTCTAGCTCTACCCATTGCTTCATTGATACCTCTTTTGCTTATTTACATAAACTCTCTACTACTACTATTCCTCCAATAGAATTGAAACTGTTTTATGGATCCTTAAACACTTACCTCACTGAGATTGTTCACCTACCCCTCTGCTTTCTGACTGGTGAATGCATGACATTAGAATGTTATGTGACTCTGCTCAACTTTTCTTGCTCTCTAGTGCTTGGATACAACTGGCTCTCCTACTGCAATCTGTTGATTGACTGGGAATTGAGCAGTACAACCTTCTGCTCTACATTGCATACAGTCACCCTGTCCTTGTTGACATCTGTTTGAATGGCAGAAGCCATTCAGAAATTTTCCACACCAGTCTCTGACACACCTTCACTGATCTCATTATCAATGCTTCTGCCTCTTTATGTGCTAGTCAAACATTGGAATTGCAAACCTTCTGCATCCATCTTTCTGCTCCAACACACAGGAATACCATAAGTTTGCTGATGTTTTCAGAAAATACACTTTCACCTCACTGCGCTGATGACTTAAAGATTAACCTTGAGGATGGCACCACAACTCTGCTTGGTACAGTCTACTTGCCTTTGCTGTCAGAATTAAAGGCACTTCATGAGTTCATTGATGAACATCTTTCTATTGGGTTTATTTGTCCCTCCCACTCTCTGCATAGTGCATCAGTACTATTTGTGTAAAAGCAGGATGGATCTCTTCATCTCTGTGTATATTTCTGCAGTCTCAAAAAAATTCACCAAGAAAGACAGAGATCCTTTACTGCTCATCTCTGACCTCCTTGACAGTCCTTGGAAAGCATGTATCTATACAAAACTAGATCTCCAACATGCTTATCACCTTGTCTGCATATTGGAAGGTGACAAATGGAAAACCACCTTTTGCACTTGCCATGGTAGTTTTGAGTAGCTAGTCATCCCATTTGGACTTACTAATGCACTAGCAGCCTTCCAACATTTTATGAATGTCATTTTCCAAGATCTATTAGATGTTTGTGTTACTGTTTACCTAGACAACATTCTTATATACTCCAACAACATGAGCCAACATTGGAAACATGTCAGTGAAATTTTCTGCCACCTCTGACAGCATGGACTATATGCTTGCAAAGTCAAATGCAAGTTTCATTCTGACTCTTTGGAATATTTAGATTTTATTCTTTCACCAAATGGCCTTACTATGTCAGAAGACAAAGTCAAGACTATTCAAGAGTGGCTTGAACCACAGAAGATTAAGGACATCCAGTCCTTCTTAGGCTTTGCAAATTTCTACAAATTTTTTATTAACAATTATTCTGACATCACTGTTCTGCTCACTCAATTTAAACAGAAAATTATCTGCTGGGACTTCAATCAAGACTGCTGTGACACTTTCAAGAAAATAAAAGAAGCTTTTGTTTCTGCTCCTATACTTACTCATTGGATACCAGATACATAGATTATTATGGATACCAACACTTCCAACTATGCATTGGGAGCAATTCTCTTGATAATCACTTCCAACAATGAAGTACATCCAGTTGCAGTTCATTCACACACTTTCACTACATCAGAACTGAATTATGATACTCATGATAAGGAACTTCTAGCAATATTTGAAGCCTTCTGCATCTGGCAACACTACCTTGAAGGCACTCTGCTTCTGACATATGTCATTACTGACCACAAGAATCTTGAATACTTCTCTACAACCAAAATACTTACATGCTGACAAGCCAGATGGTCAGAATACCTTTCCCAGTTCAACATAGTCATCCTCTTCTGCCCTGGATGCCTAGGCACTAAACCTAAATCAGACTCTTTAACTAGACAATAGGATGTCTATCCTAGAGGGGGAAATAACAACTGTGCTACAGTGAATCCACACCATTTCTGCCCAGTGTTTTTGCAAGAATAACTTTCTGCTTCCCTAAAATCCTCACAATTCATAGGTCCAGCACTTTGTGCATTTATTACAATAGATGTCAACAACTACATCATGATATCATTTCCACTCTTTCTTCCAACACCATTTTCACAGCCCATATCACAGTGCCAGAAGGCTGTTGGTCACTTTCTGATGATGGTCTATTGCACTTCAATAACCACATCTATGTTCCCACTTCTGATGATCTCTGCCTATGAGTTCTCCAATGCAAGCACATTCACATTCTTTCAGGTCAACTTGGTCAGAACAAAACCATCATGTCATTAACCCAGTGTTGTCTCTGACAACACTCCAACCTATGATACTTCTTCCAACATGTGGACCACTATGTTGAGTTGAACCCATTAGAACAGGGTGCAGCATATAAGCTGAAGCAGTTGGTTCTTAGGTCTCTTATGTATAACATTCAGAACCCTTCTGACACTCTGCTCATTTTTTAACATAGTGCTATCCTCTGGATGACCTCTTACTTGAAGTCCTATTTCCTAAAGTTTACTGGGGATTCGGTTCTTGACATATCATTTCTGAGCAGCAGAGATCATTTCCCAGAGCTCCTGGTGGAGCTCATCCAGGTGTTGGAATTATGGACACTTGTTTGCAAGTATATTGCAATGTACTGCATTTCCACAGAAACCTATTCTTTATTTTAGTTTACATTTTTGTGGCTTTTTGTATTTACCCCACTTGTATATTTGTTTCATAGTGTACAGTATATATGTAGCATAGCCTGGTAGTGCTCATACTATCAGTCTGTCTCTGGCAATCCCCCATCATTATAGAGGTCAAACATACTGTTGTTAGCATGTGTTGTTTATTTAAACACCAGCTTGACCATGACATTTCAAGTGCAGGCACTATCAAGGTCACATTTGGGATGAATGATGATGTTCATATGATACCTTTTATTGGTGAAAATGGTAGAGATGCCAGTAGTGGTGCTAGGAGAGTTGTTGTACACAAATTTGACAAGAGGAAGTAGTTCAGCCTAATTACCTTGCTGATAATTGTAGTAAGTCCTAATGTATTTTTTCAAGCTTTGATTTACATTTTCTGTCTGTCCATCACTTTCTGGATGATATCTAGACATGAAATGCAATTCCATTTTCAGGACTTTCTGAGAGAGTGGAAGAAGTGGGAGACAAACTCAGATCCCCAATCTGAAGTGAAATGCTTGATGGCACAAGTTTTGTACCATGCCATGTGTGTGCTGTGTGTGCAAGTGCATACAGGTGCATGCAGGTGCATGCAAGTGCATGCAAGTGAAAGTTGGTGTGTGCAAGTGTGTGCAGCTTTATACAAGGTGTGGGAATAGCCATGCATGCTTTATATTTTTGCATGGAATTGAGTGGTAGGTACATGGTTTCAGTGAGAGAACAGATCAAGGGAAATGTCTTCCCTTTTGTTGAGATGTAGACAACACTGTGAACATGTGCCTTTGGCCTTTATGCTGTTTGTCTTTCAGCACAACTCATTTGGCATATGTCCTTTGACATATGCTCCCTTTATCATACTACACATAAGGTAGTTGTCATCCACAAACGACAAGGTCACATGCACCGAATGTGACATGATCAAAAAAGGAAAGTACATGCTAATTAAAGACAAAAGCATGCCAAAAGCAAGCTTCTCGAAGGGTTTAAAAAAATCTGGCTCCTGAGAACTGTTAAAAATGGATTAATATAGCTGAATTCACGTGTAGACTTTGGTATATCCGAG
>JASFDE010000261.1:1195-20241 GCA_036937135.1 Nidula niveotomentosa | reverse complement strand
GGGGTGCAAATTTTTTTGATTTCTTAAGCGAAGCCTTGAACAAAAGGGGAGTATCGAGCAGCCGAGGGTCGGAGTAGCGTTTGGATGGCGCTTGGAAGATGGAGGCCTTGGGAGAGTCATCCTGGTCGCCGAGATTCAGATCAGACACATCCTTCGTCGAGGGAACACTGATTGGTTTTTGTGCTTTCGGCGGTGGGGAGTATGCCGTCGTGGCCGGGGACGAGGGGATGCTGAACAAAGTGGGTGCCGGGGACGAAGTTCGGGAGGAGGTCCTATAGCTGGAACCTCGGTTCCGCGTTGGGGTCTTGACGCAGGAGGTAGCCGGAGATGATGTGAGGCTAACCAAAGTGGGGGGCGGGGATGAGGAATAGCTCGAAGAACTGGTGCAGGAGCTGCGGCTGCAAGTTGGAGTATCGAGGTAGGACGCGTCAGAGGCGATGGAGGCGAGCGTTGAGAGCGGAGAAGTATCCTCGGTGATGGAGAGCTCGAACTTCGGCACTTTTGGGGCAGAGGTTGCACGGCCCTTGATCTTGAGCGAGGCCTTGGGAGTCATCTCTGGATTAAGCACACCCACGCACACGCGTGCAATGTGGGTCTAAAAGACGTGGTGTAAGTAGTCGTTGCTCATTGGAGTCATCGCGATTTACCTTGATGGAGAGCCTGGTGCCGTAAGGGGGGCAGCTCTTTCTGCGATGACGTGTGCTCTGGTTTTCGCGTCGAACAGGACCCATCTGAGAACCAACTTGAGGAAAGGGAGCGAATTTGGGCTGAGCAACCGGAGCGAGTTTGGACTGGGCAGCGGGGGTGGATTTGGGCTGAGCAGCGGGTTTGAGCATGGGCCGAGTAGCGGGTTTGGGTTGAACAACTTGAGAAGTCTTGGGTTGTGCAGCGGGTTTGGGTTGAGCAACTTGAGCGGGCTTATGTTGAACAGAGGGAGCAAGCTTGGGCGCAGGGGCAGATTTCACTTCACTCGGACGGCACCTCATGATGACATCTTCATCCACGGTCTTCTCTGCGGGTTTGACACCACGGCGCTTGATGAACTGGGGGCGGGAAGGGTAATCGAAGACACTAGAAGGGGCTGGAGTGATCACAATATCCGGGAAGTCCACGTCCATTGCGAACTCGTCATAGTCCACGTCCATGGCGTCTTCGGGATATCTGTCGGTACGCATGGGAACATCTTGGGGCTGGGGCGCGTTCTTCTTTGCAGGTGCAGGAAGTTGAGCAGACTTCATTGCTTGAACGAGGTTCTTTACCGGCGTGGAAGAAGTAGAGACTTGAGAAGATGACGCAGGAGTTTTGGCGATAGTCTTCGGGGTTGTGGAAGATGCGGCGGACGTTTTGGAGGGCTTGGCCGGCTGCTTCTTGGCTGTTACAGTTGAACCAGAAGGCATCGCAGGAGTCGTAGATGACTTGACGGGTATCTTGGTAGCTGTGGATGAAGAAGCGCCAGCAATAGACGTAGTCGAGGCCTTGGCTGTTTTCTTAGGTGCTGCGGAAGACTGAGATAATTCAATCACAGGGAGAGGCGTTTTGGAGACTTTCTTGACTACTAAGGCTTCTAAAGACACTGGCAGTTTTGACGCCTGCTTGGGCTTGGAAGGAATAGGAGATCCAGATAGTCCAGTAGATAAAACGATTTGGTTGGAGGGCTTCGAGGCTAGATTTATTGCTGAGGAAGAAGGCTGAAGAACGTTTAAGGACATCTTGGTAGCAGTAACAGTTCCAGTCTTGTTTGCGGGCTTCATGGCAGAAAGAGATGTTTGACTTGCGAAAGTGTTCATCTTCGACATGCTGTCTGAGGGTATCTTGGAGCGTTGCGGCAGAATTTGAGTGGAAGAACCTTTGGATTTGGCCTTATTCCGGGGTATCATAGCTTCAAATGCATGGAGACGCTCTTTGGAAAAGAAATCTAAATCAGGAACAGGTTGGTCCGACTTGGGGAGGGAAGCGCGAGGCTTGCGACTGGCAATCTCGGCAGCAAGACTCTCCTGCGGGGTATATGGACTCATCTGCCGAGGTCCACCATGTTGGGTAGAATAAGGGTTGGGATTGTAGACTGCATAAAAGTGGGAAGGCCCCAGCAAACCGGTGTCGTGTCCGCCAGTGACCCACGGAATTGCGGCGTGCTGAGGAGTGATACTCGGCGTCTGAACAGCCTGGTTAGCTCCGTGTGCGTTCTGAATGTAGGACCAGAAGGAATCGAGCTCTTCCGGATCCTGATCTATGAAGCGCCATGTGTTGATGCGAGGGGTGGGAGGGGTGCACGGTTCTGAAGGCGAGCGTTGCCGTGGAAAGCCGTGCTTTTTAGCTGATGGAAGAGGGATACGATCCATTAGGTAAAATGGTGTGCTGAAAGAAACAACGCTTGGTGTGAGGATGCGTTGAAGTCGAGGAGTGGGGAAACGAGCGGTACAGAAGTAAATGTTAAACAAAGTTGTTTATTAAGCATGTTTGGCTTTGTGTTCGCCGATCGTTTACTAGCGCGTAATGTGCACGTGATCGCGACCGGAAGGTCCTGCTGCCAAAGAACTATTCACTAGACTCGCAGCGGCGGGAGAAACAACATTGCTGAAGAAAACGAGTGTGAGCAAGAAGGATACTATAGCCGCTGCGATATTTTTAGCGGGCTCGGGTGGTAATCAGCCCACATTCGCGTATCACTCGTCGCCAGGCACCACGGGCCACGACCTTATATCTCAACACTACCAAATAGCAGGTTCGTACAACTAGAATATTGCGAGTACATAAGCCGTGCAAAATACTCGAATTACCTCCCAGATTAATACCATCCATCCAATTCTCAATGTGCGCACTACCAGTCTTATTTTCTTGGTCACTACGATGTTGGTCTTGTCTACCCAGGCAATGCCCAATGTAAAAGGCCTAGGTCAGAGCGATTATGTAGCATTGATGTTATGTATTTTCTGACTCTCGTTACGTTTAGCTCTGGCTCAGAGAGATGTCACCGGTACCCTGACCGTCATTAACAGCACTCCTGAAAGTTGTGGTGACCTGTGTGTTTTCTTTACTGTCACTTATTGCGACGTGTATTTGACTCGTGACTTATCGCTGTAGTCTGGAAGATCCTGCAACAAGCGGCGGAATACTGTAACTCCTCCCCACTACCACGGCTTCTTCTGACAGCTGCAGTGGGTCCGTGCGTATTCAAATTAAGGAGTACCTGATACGTGCCTATGGTGTAGGTGGCAGTCCGGAAGATCCTGTAACAAGCGGCGGGCTACTACTGTAATACTCCCAATTACCTCTGCTTCCCTGAAGAGCTGTGATAGACTAGTGAGTATTCAACCAAAAAAACACTTTATATATACTTATGATGTGGATGGTAGTCCAGAAGATCCTGTAGTAAGCGAGATGTCACAGACAGTCCAGTTGTTAGGGCTACGAAGGCCCCTAACAGTTGCGGCGGACCGACATATCGGTTTTTATGCTCGAAAGCTACGGCTAATAATTGTTTTTACCTTACTCCGGTAGATCCTGCAACTAGCTAATGCGTTAAACGCACATTTTCTGAATCGGAATAATTGTGATCCGATATACATACCTGGTGAATGTGCTTCGTGTAAGAAGATATATAAGTATGGCAGGACTGATATTTTTCAGAGTCACGGTTTAGCATGGCGAGACCTTTTCATAACATCACTGCGATCTGGCACACGCTAACGAGTTGAAAAAGAGGAAGCTCACCTGGCGATAGCGAAAAGAGACGAGAGTGAGCCGGTTTGACTCACTTTTTCTTCCAGAGGACCCAAAGCTTGACGAGCAACATCAAATGTCCTCACGAATCTTAAGTAACAATCAGAAAAGCTCAACGGTTTTAGCTGGATTCGGATTCTATAGATGTAAACACACATAACACGCTGAAATAGTGATACAGTTCGAAATCGAAGGCATGGATAGAGTAAATAGTCATCAGGTATTGGCCCACCCTCAAACAGAACGACACAGATAGAAAAAGGTTAGATAGCACAAGCAAAACGTCAAGCTATAAAGAAATAGGCGAAGTATAGACCTTGCTAGAATCATTAAGCTTCTCATTCACTGTTTTCACTTCTTCCATCGATGAAGCATCGCTGTCGGGCTGAGATTCGTGGCTAATAATGGTTTCCCCAGGGAAGACGCCTCCATACACGTTCGCTCGTAAGGCACTGGAAGAATTACTTACAATGCAATGTAACTCACCGTGGAAATGGCTCATGCCGAGCCACTTGCTGCCTTCTGGAGCATCCGCATTGTCAAAGGGGAACATTGGTACAGGGAACAGCTTATTAATGACAAGGTAGGAGATCAGAGCGATAACGACGCCTAGAATCCATCCCTATTTATCATCGCCACAGATGTGAGGAACAACGAATACGG
Organism: Nidula niveotomentosa; assembly: GCA_036937135.1. Taxonomy (NCBI): domain Eukaryota; kingdom Fungi; phylum Basidiomycota; class Agaricomycetes; order Agaricales; family Nidulariaceae; genus Nidula; species Nidula niveotomentosa. The sequence goes on along the minus strand of JASFDE010000261.1, from coordinate 15,858 downwards.
GATTAGACTGAAATTGCGCACCATGTTGTAAATACGCTGCGCAGAGATACTCATGGAATCGGGGATGTATGCAGCAATTAGCCCCTAACAGGTACCGCAGATTAGAAAACATTTTGGGAGAATAGTGAAGTAGACTTACAGGGAAGATTATAGCAAAAGCGATAGTCCAAGCAGCGAATCCTCTCCAGTTATAACCTCTACTATACATGTAAAGGGAGCCTGGCGTGTAGTCATACATAGAAGGGACGTGACTGCAAGTAGAGTCTTGTAAGAAACCTTGGGATAGCCGATGCAATGGCAGTGTCTTACTAATTTCCTTTCCGGCTCATAAAATCAGCCCATCTATGAGTAACAGTACTATTAGAAAGCACCGAACAGAAACGCCATGGGTTATACTTACTGGCAACCCAGCAACGCACCCATTAAGAATGTGTAGCTTCCTAGGAAGGTCAAGACTAGGGCGAGGATGAGTAAAGTGTACATCATGGGAGGAACGGTACTACTCACATTTGGCAGCATTTGCCCTGTTTGAGGAATGTTGAATGACATGTACAACAAGACAAGAAGAAAACATACAGAATCTGCCATGGCAGGATGGGCAGAGAAATCAAAGCAATAGCTACTTGTCCGCGGATCATATCTGTCACATAGGTCGGTTGAATGTAACATAATTCGACTGCACGCTTGACTAACTAAAGTAGCCTGTAGAAGCGTTAGTAAACGCTTCTGAAACACAAAGGAGCACAGCTTACGTGGGAATAGAGCTGCAATGTCAGCACCGAAGGGTATCGTGTTACAGTACACGTTGGTTACAATGACTGAATAACAGACACAGAGCGCGATCATAAAGCTATAAAGCATCGAAGAAAAGATTAGAAATCTGTCATGAAGTCTGAAACTAATGGTTACTTACCACCCGAAACGAGTCTTCGCATTCCAATTCTCTTCCAGGAGAAGCTCCAGCTGATCCCAGATGTTCCACTTGGCAACACCACCATAGCGAGACTGTAGAGAGGCGGCAGAAATGATGCTCAAGAAGCATGCGGTGGACTTCGTAATAAAAATAGCGAAGCCTTGAGGCCAACCTGCTTGCTTCGGGGTACGGGCATAGCGGGAAACATCGGACTGATTAGTGATCATAGGAGCGACAGTGCCGAGGACTTGGTTGATGGAGCTCATTGTGGCCCAACCAAGGGCAGGGCCCGAGACTGGTGCGGGCTGGAGGATGTCGAAGCCCTTGAAGCCTTTGGGATCAGTTTGACCGAGGATGGTGCACCAGACTAAAGGTGAATAGTAAGCAGCGATGCAATGTGTGCTCTGGTAGAGAAAATACTCACCAAACATGGCGATGAGGGCGATGCTTCCGAACGAAACGCGCGTAGTGAATATCCAGCGAAGCTTTGAAGGATGTATAAGCACAAGCGGTAGTGCTATACCCCAAGCCAAAAAATCTGAATTCCGTTAGAATGACGGTATACACGGGAATAGCAAGCTACACTCACAGAATAAGAGCGTTTTCGCGTCAGTTCCGGCAGAAGAAGGTACTGCAGGATTCCAGTCGCGGTATTTGAACCCGAAGGCGCAGAGGCACATGATGTTGAAGAGTTCAGCGGCGTAGAAGATCTGGATAGCACTACGTGAAACTTTGTAAGAGTGGGCTTCACTCCGGATCACTGACGAGGTAAGTATACGTACTACCAGATCTGGCCGCGACAGTCAGGATCGAACACGACTGAGCATATACGCACTCACAATGCCGACCAAGCCACGCATACCAACGAACCACTTTGACCCTCTGACACCAAAAGTCGGCCTAGAAAATAATATATTAGGTTTTAAAACATGCAAAGCAGTAAGTATGTAGTTCATACCTAATCATGGCTGGAAACCCGACATGGTAATACGCCCCGAAGCTCGCGTTAAGACTAATGAAGGTCGAATAAGCAACATACTACTGATTGGATAGATTAAAACCATACACGGCAGCGACTCCAATGAGAAAACAGCCAATGAGAACGGGGGCGACGGTTTGCTTCACGGTAAGGCCAACGCTAATGAAGGCAGCTGTAGTTCCATCATCAGCAAGCCAAGTCCCCGAGACCTTCATGGGCACCCTTACAACCGGTGTTCCACTGACAAATGCCACATCAGTCAAAAATGGAGGCCGATAGGCAAATAGTGAGCATACCCAAGTGGCATCGAATGACTGCCCGGCCCAGATAGAGCTATAGTTCCACCACGACCACGTGCGCCTCTCTGGAGGGGAAGGCAAGAGGTCCTCATTCGCATCGTTACTGTAGTCTCTCAAAGTCGCCTTGTCTCTAATGCGTTGTAAAAATCCGGCCATGGTGCAAGCTGGGAGATCAGGAAAGCAGCGAAGAGTTCGCAGATGTTTTTATAAACGCTCCATACTGAACGCAGAAAGCGATTCACACGGAATTGATATGAAATAATATTCTCATTGCTGAGCATCGGTGTTGGACTCCAGCGTGCTTGCCACCTGGATAGAAGATAGTAATAGTCGCCCCCAGTGTGAGAAGAGAGATAGGCACCTGTAGTGCGGCAGGCTTGCTTTCGAAAAGAGGTAAGTTCTATATTTGGGCTATGGCTAGATCAGACGATGGGCCTGAGATCGATCGTGTTTATCGCTAGATGGCGGGGATATGGAAGAAGAGCAAAGGTAGCTGGGAAACATTGGGAAACAGCTGCTCAAAACGTGTAGGAATATTTTACCTATCCAGGATTTTCGCGTGTTTGAAGATTGCCGGGGCCCGCATACCAGTGTCTCTCATCGCAGTACGTTATCTGAACCTCATTTTCGAGTTGAATCTGACTGTGATGAACTTTATTAGTTAGTGGGAGTGGAATTCACGCACAGACGTCTTTCTCGCTAGAAAGTCTGCGAACGATGGTTATGATGAGCAATAATACTGCATTTTTCATGTATTACGTGACAACAGACGGAATCCAATGGGTTAAAGCTTCTCGTAAGTGTCTAGAGCGTAGAAAGTGCATCTTCAGCAGTCATAGTAACTGTATTGTAAGGGTCTTGAGAGGTGATAATTTTAGATTTTAGATTGATTAGGAATTGCTGACATTTACTCACAGAAAGTGTGTAGATCAGCAACGTCTGCTTGGGTTTAATCGATACGTCATGCATAACTTCTTTGAGAAGTCGAAAACACCAGTGCCCGCTATCTCTACGGCCGCAAGCCCATGTCAGGACTTCTTCTTTGCTTCCGCTATTTCTGGGCAAGTAGGGATCGCTGACTCTGATTGATGTGCAATGACGGCCTCGACGTCAGATAATGTCCTCGGAAGAGTTAAGACTATCCAGTTTGGCGGTGTCTACATAAAGGTTCAGCAGATTACAGTGGTGAAATATAAAGAAACATATTGTAGAAAGAATTCGACAATACACCTAAGCGTATTGGACCTACGAGAGCTACGAGCTTTAAATGTCAAACTAGTCATGGTCAGCATTCTCGAGCAGTCATCATGTGTTGATACACCAGGTGCCCATTAATTCTAATGCCCGAACTTTTCCCGTGAGGCTTCTGTTGGATTGGGAGTCTTGGCTCAGCTGCAGCCAGATAATGCAGGTTCAGTTCTCTGGTTTCTTAAGGCCGTCCAAACGAGTGGGACTGGGACTGAGGATCGGGCTGAGGTTGAGAGTTCCACATTCGAGTCAGAGCCTGTTGAAGATATATGAAGATAAGTCTGATTCCATAAGATTGAAAGCAGTATGACTTGAAAACGGCAGCGAATGCGCAGTAGAGGAGAGCACAGTGTTGACAGAGTTTGAGTTGAATTGAATGGGTCGAGTCAGTTGGGAGCACAAAGAGTGTGACATGCGGCTGTGTCATCGTGACATTGTGCAGTAAGCATGGCCAGCGGAGTCGAAAACCGGCACTGTTGGTTGTCCCTCAACCACCACGCACGTCCCTCGTCGTCGCCGATATCCTCAGCAACATCGACGTTTCCGGCCCAGTTCCTTGATATTTCAAGTCAGGGGCTCATATAGCGCTGCCAGCTCCCGTTGCAGCAGCTGCCGCCCGCTTTTTTCGTCTTTTTATTCTTCTTTTCTTTCTCTCTGGTCCCGTCTGCGTCACCGCGCCAAAAAAGCACAACAAAGACACTGAAAACCTACCTGGACTACTCTGTTCTTTGACTTACACTCTTGGACGGCACGCCGAACCTTTCAAGCCCGAAATCGATACCATTTTACTGTTTTGCGATACATTGTTTGAGAAGCCCTTCTCGTCCGTCGCAAAGTCAACATGCTGGGACATCAGTTCGCTTTCTCAGCGGCCCCGATCCGCAAGGTGAGGGAGGTGCAGTTTGGTATCCTCTCGCCGGAAGAAATTGTAAGTGCCACCTAGTCGCGTCTCCTGAAAACCAGTTATGAACCCCTCGCCTACAGAAAGCTATTTCGGTAGCCAAAATCGAACATCCGGAAGTCATGGACGAAACTACACACAAGCCCAAGATGGGCGGACTGATGGACCCTCGCATGGGCACAATCGACCGGAACTTCAAGTGCCAAACTTGCGGCGAGGGAATGTCCGAGTGTCCAGGCCATTTTGGTCATATTGAGTTGGCGAGACCTGTCTTTCATCCCGGTATGTCGCAGCATTCTGGTACACTTTTATGTACACTAACAGGGGCATTACGTGCTCCAGGTTTTATTATAAAAGTGAAGAAGATACTAGAGTGCATTTGTGTTAATTGTGGAAAGCTAAAAGCCGACATCGTGAGTCGTGTCTCTTAATTTCCTCTACTCGTTTCGCACCCCACCATCCCAATTTTCTGGGGGCTCTCTCCATATCCCATGGAGAACCCCAAACCCACACCACGTTCGTTCCCTTGACAATCGAGGGCGTTCTTCCACCTGTGGCGGTGGGGTCGCCATGCGCGCGTTTTCGGTCGCTTGATCGCCGCGTAGACCCCCTTGCAAACCGCTCGGTGCTGGTTGGACACGAGGTTGTGCGGTGAAATGGGGGGCTGAACGAGGAGTGCGGAAACAAAGACCCCACTTCGTGCGCCGTGAAACGCCACGGATGTTGGATGATGGATTGGCCAACCGCTCTCGACTGTGACGCAGCTCGAGCGGCGCGTGTTGAGGCCCTGCACTTTGTACTCGATGTCTACTGCCCCCTATGTTGTTTTCGCTGCTGTTCTTCGGTTCGGATGTTATGTGCCCGTAGACACTTGACGCTGACGATTTTACCCGCATATTTCTGTTAAAATCAATCTCGATCGACTGTTATTGCTGTCCTGTCCACTTCTGCTGCACGTGTCTACTTACCCTTTGTTAAGTTGGATCCCAATTTTGCGGACAAAATCCGTCACATTCGTGACCCGAAAGCGCGAATGGCCGTCGTCTGGGCACATTGCAAGACCAAAATGGTTTGTGAGCCGGATGACCCGAAGGAAGAAGGCGCAGAAGACGGCGACGAGCCCAAAAAGGGCCACGGTGGATGCGGTCATGTACAGCCACAGATCCGGAAGGAAGGTTTGAAGCTGTTCGTACAGTACAAGAAGACGAAGGATGATGACGAGGTTCGTGTATGACTTTTACTCTTTGACAATTTACGTTAATCGAACGTTATGTAGGAGGTAAAGTCAATGCAGCCTGATAAGCGGTTGATTACGCCGTCGGAAGTCTACACTGTATTCAAGAAGATGTCTGATTCTGATCTCCATCTACTTGGGCTCTCTGACGAGTATGCCCGCCCAGAATGGATGATCTTGACCGTGATGCCAGTACCGCCTCCTCCCGTTCGTCCCAGTATCGCCGTCGATGGCGGTGCGATGCGTAGCGAGGATGATTTGACCTACAAGCTCGGCGATATTATCAAGGCGTCGGCTAATGTACGGCGATGCGAACAGGAGGGTGCTCCAGCTCACGTTATTAACGAGTTCGAGCAACTCCTTCAGGTGCACTATTTCACTTATGTTAAATATATTTTGCTCAAGCTTTGCTCCTTTAGTTCCACGTCGCGACATACATGGATAACGATATCGCCGGCATCCCACAAGCACTGCAAAAGTCAGGGCGTCCCGTGAAAGCCATTCGTGCCCGTCTAAAGGGCAAAGAAGGTCGTCTCCGCGGTAACTTGATGGGTAAACGTGTCGACTTCTCGGCACGCACTGTTATCACAGGTGACCCGAATCTGGAGCTGGACGAGGTCGGTGTACCCAAGACTATCGCGATGAATCTAACATTCCCGGAGCGAGGTAAGCGCCACTAGATGATTTCTATGCGTCATCTGACTAAGCACTATGTACTTTAGTCACGCCGTACAACATCGCATACCTGCAGGAGCTTGTACGAAACGGACCGACAACATACCCAGGTGCGAGATATGTCGTCCGTGACACCGGTGAGCGTATAGATCTGCGATACAACAAGCGGGCGGACGCGTTCCTTCAGTACGGATGGATAGTGGAGCGGCATTTGAAGGATGGAGAGTACGTGGTTGTACAGTATATTGTTCGTCCTCTTGGTTAACATTCATACAGCTTTGTCCTGTTCAATCGGCAGCCTTCGCTGCACAAAATGAGTATGATGAGTCATCGTGTCAAACTCATGCCCTACTCTAGTGAGTACCGACCGCTCACCGTCGTATATCACATTTCTAATAGTTATCTTGTAGCCTTCCGGTTAAATCTCTCTGTGTAAGTAAAGTGCAAACACGCCTTTGAACGGCGCGTTAAACTTTTTGTTTAGCACACCTCCTTACAACGCCGATTTCGATGGTGACGAAATGAACATGCAGTATGTAGTCTTCTCGTGTTACTCTTTTTATTCGTGGACTTAACTCTCTCATTTCAGCGTGCCGCAGAGCGAGGAAACCCGCGCCGAACTGAGCCAGATCGCATGGGTGCCGAGACAGGTAAGTAGTATTGCCCTTCGCTGAACCTCTCTTTTTGCTTGGACTCAACATCTTCTAGATTATCTCCCCGCAAGCAAACAAGCCGGTCATGGGGATTGTGCAAGATACGCTTTGCGGCATTCGTAAATTCACGCTGCGAGACACCTTCCTGGATTGGAACCAAGTCCAGAATATCTTGCTGTGGGTTCCGGAATGGGACGGCTCCGTCCCTATACCGGCCATTCTGAAACCGAAACCTCTGTGGACTGGGAAGCAGATCCTAAGTTTGGCCATCCCACGTGGCATTAACATTCACCGCAATCCTGAACCGAAGTCTTCCAATCCCGTCTTCGATGATGGTGTTTTGATCGAGAACGGAGAACTCATCTTTGGTATCGTCGAGAAGAAGACTGTCGGTGCCTCTCAAGGTGGTCTCGTGCATGTTGTATTCCGAGAGAAAGGCCCCGAAGCGACACGAGGGCTTTTTACTGGGCTACAGATGGTGGTCAACTACTGGCTATTCCACAATGGCTTCAGTATCGGCATAGGTGACACCATTGCTGGGCCGGATGTCATGTCCCAGATCACCCAGATGATCGCGGAACGCAAAGCTGAAGTTAGTACGATCATCAACGAAGCGACGCACGACCAGCTGAAGGCGTTGCCTGGTATGACCATCCGCGAGTCCTTCGAGAGCAAGGTGGAACGTCAGCTCAATTTGGCTCGTGACAAGGCTGGTCAGTACGCGCAGAAGCATTTGAAGGAGGACAACAACGTGAAGCAGATGGTGGTTGCAGGCTCTAAGGGTTCGTTCATCAACATCTCACAGATGTCTGTTTGTGTCGGGCAGCAGTCAGTGGAAGGTCGGCGTATCCCATTCGGTTTCCGTCATCGCTCGCTCCCCCACTTCACGAAGGACGACTTCAGCCCAGAGTCTCGTGGCTTCGTGGAGAATTCATACCTGCGCGGCCTCACCCCGCAGGAATTCTTCTTCCATGCCATGGCCGGTCGTGAAGGTTTGATCGATACCGCTGTCAAGACAGCCGAAACCGGTTATATCCAGCGCCGTCTTGTTAAGGCATTGGAAGACGTGATGGTCTGCTACGATGGTACTGTCCGGAACTCGTTGGGAGATCTCATTCAATTTGTGTATGGCGAGGATGGTATGGATGGCGCTTTTATCGAGAAGCAAACGATCGAGACGTTCGGACTTAGCGACAAGGAGTTCGAGCATAACTATCGCGTTGACGTCACTGATCCCGCAGGTGGTTTCCTGCCTGGGGTTCTTCAAGTTGGCGTTGACGATAGTTCCTTGGAGTTGCAATCCAAGTTGGACGAAGAATACGCTCGCCTTGTCGAGGATCGTCGCCTCTTGCGTAACTTCATCTTCCCTCGTGTCCCTACTACTCAACCTCACTATCTCCCTGTCAACCTCCACCGTATCGTTCAGAATGCTATTCAGATCTTCCATATTGATCGCAGAAAAGCAAGCGATCTCGAGCCCGCATATATCGTCGACGCTATCAGCGATTTAGGCAAACGTCTTACCGTGGTGCGCGGAAACGATCCTCTGAGCGAGGAAGCACAAGAGAATGCAACACTGACTTTCAGAATGCATCTCCGCGCCACCTTCGCCTCTCGTCGGGTCCTGGAGAAATTCCATCTCACACGTGAAGCATTTGACTGGGTTATCGGAGAAGTGGAGTCAAAGTTCAACCAGTCCGTCGTTCATCCTGGCGAGATGTGCGGTACCTTGGCTGCTCAGTCCATTGGAGAACCGGCGACGCAGATGACGCTGAACACATTCCATTACGCTGGTGTCTCCAGCAAGAACGTCACCCTTGGTGTTCCACGTTTGAAGGAAATTATTAACGTCGCGACCAATATCAAGACCCCTTCACTTACAGTGTATCTCGATCCGGCGAAGTCCAAAGTCCCAGAATATGCTAAAGATGTGCAGCAGGAGCTAGCATACACCTCCCTGCGCACCGTCACCGCTGCTGTCGAGATTTGGTACGACCCCGATCCAAGCTCCACCATCATCGAGGAAGATTCCGTCTTTGTCGAGTCGTTCTTCGCCATTCCTGACGAAGATATCGAGTCGAACCTTCATCTTCAGTCCCCGTGGCTTCTTCGTCTTGAACTAGATCGAGCGAAGATGATTGACCGTAAACTCACCATGCAATACGTTGCGGGCCGTATAGCGGAGAGCTTCAAAACTGATCTCTTTGTCATTTGGAGTGAAGACAATTCTGAGAAGCTCATCATTCGTTGCCGTGTTCTTGGTAGTGCAGAGAAGGAGGACGATGGTATGGGGACCATTGAGGAAGACATTTTCCTGCGGCAACTCGAGAACACTATGTTGAACTCCGTCAGCTTGCGTGGTGTGAAAGGCATCAATCGTGTGTTCCTAACTGAACAGGACATGGTCACCATCTCCAACGATGGCACCATCCAGACTGGACATGAGAAGGAGTGGGTGCTGGAAACAGATGGCGTCAACCTGAAGACGGTTATGTGCATCGACGGTGTTGACTTCAGGAGGACATACTCCAATAGCTGCGTGGAGGTCTTCAACGTTCTCGGTATTGAAGCTGCTCGTGCTGCCATCTTAAAGGAACTTCGTGGCGTTATCGAGTTCGATGGCTCGTATGTTAATTATCGTCATCTCGCCTTGCTTTGCGATCTTATGACCCATCGTGGAACGTTGATGGCCATCACGCGTCACGGTATCAACAGAGCTGACACGGGGGCGCTGATGAGGTGTTCATTCGAGGAGACGGTCGAAATCTTAATGGAAGCTGCTGCCGTGGGCGAGAAGGATGACTGTCATGGTATAGCCGAAAACGTTATGTTCGGCCAAATGGCACCTATGGGTACAGGCGCATTCGAAGTCGCGCTCGACATCGACATGCTGAAGGACGCTGTAATCGATACTCGGTTACCAGTGCAGTCAATGCTCGCTGCTGATCTCGGAGGTGGCATGACACCGGGACAAGTGGCCATGACCCCGTACGACATGAATCCTGCGGGCTGGCAGGAGACCATGTTCAAGGGTGACGCTGGCGCGGCTGCATTCTCTCCTCTTGCGGCAGCTAGTGGTGGAGAAGATGCGAGCAACTTCCCATATATGCCTTTCGGCCAGAGTCCTTTGGGCGCCGGCGGCAGGTCACCAGGAGGACCCGGGTACAGTCCCAGCTCACCGAACGCGTACTCTCCTACGTCTCCGAAGTTCATACCACAATCACCATTTGCCGGTGCCACTTCTCCTTTCGGAACTTCGCCATACGCCACGTCTCCGTTCTACGATCGATCGCATGGGCCAACATCTCCCACATACTCACCAACATCTCCTACCCTCAATCTTACATCTCCTGCATATTCACCAACGAGTCCTCGGTACTCTCCCACGTCTCCATCCTTTTCACCTACCTCGCCTCGGTATAGCCCGCAATCGCCATCCTTTAGCCCGACTTCTCCGCGCTACTCGCCCACGAGTCCGTCGTTCAGTCCGGCTTCACCGCGATGTACGTCCTTATTCGCTTTTATTTTGAAAATTATTAACATGCCTTCCTCCAGATTCCCCAAGCAAGTGTTTTCGTTATATTCTGTATTCACTCTCGTTAACAGCGTTCTTCTTATTCTTCCACTCTAAACAGCTTGTGAGTCTGACCGCACACTCTCGATGGTACTTGTGTTGATTGTTAAATCTAGCTCCTGCTCACATGTCACCCTCCTCCCCGAAATACTCCCCCACATCACCCATGGGGTCGCCTGCCTCTCCAAAATATTGTAAGTAGTTGGCGTACTGCTATCTTTTGTTGATCTCACAGTTTATTGCAGCCCCCACGTCACCCACATATTCACCAGCATGTAAGACTTTCTTCCTTTATTCGCAGAATACAAATTAACTCCGTTTATCTCCTTCAGCTCCTGCATATTGTAAATAAATTCATTAAACTTCACCGATATCGTGATAGCTAACTGGTCTTTTCAGCACCTGCCTCACCGGCATATAGCCCAACTTCGCCGCAGTGGTCGCCATCGAGTCCAGCTCAGAATGGGACATCACGTAATCACGCCTATCAGTCGAGTCCTTCGTGGGATTGAGGATCTGGACGTTTGGTAATTTGATGAAATTCTGTTTTCCTTGTCTCTGTCGATCGCCATGCATATTATCTACCCCCGTTCTAACATGTAGAATATCACTTTACTATTGATCAAGCTAGATACTGGCTTTGCATTATACCCTCTGTGCTAACGTTAGCGACTAGGGAAGATAAGTGATGAAGTGCTTCGCTCCTGAAGCTTGAAGCTTGAAACTTCAGAAGGCTGATAACTGGGCACAGATTAAAATGTAGACAATGTGCCAGCACTGAGCGCGACGCATGTTCCTGACCGGTTGAATGCTCCTACGAGTTTTACGGGAGATAAGCAAGACTTCCTTCGGTCACATTACTTCGGCACACTGCTCCATTCCGCAACCCTTACAAGTATCAGTGATATCTGATCTCTGTCATTCACAGGATGAGCAAACTTCAACGATTTGAGCAGAACAGTACTTATGTGGTACATCCGCGTGGCACCGTGGACGATGAAAGCTGCTCCAAGTTCTTCGTTCAACTTGCTATGATATCGGGATTTGGACCCAACTACCTCCACTTAAGACAAGTTTTATGTATTCGCGAAAGGCATGTGTTTTTGACGGCTTTGTTTCACCGGGAATGCCCACGGCGATTTTCGACCTTCACCTAAAAACTGCACAAAGGCACCTCGTGAGCACCCGGGCAAGGGCATGATACATATTGAATCACAACTAATCTCTGCCCAAATTCTGAAACAAATGTTCTGGATTCTTTATGTACTTATAACTTCTTGTGTAGGGCAAAGATTTCAACGACGATAACTCGGCATGCTCCTATCTTGCTGTGCTCTAATTCGATGGCTTTGCTCAGTCAGGCTTGATCTCAACGATTGACTGCAATGTGTTCAACCGTTTGGACCACTTATCAGGAATCTTCGAACGTAATCTCGGCCTATCACTTGCACTCTTCATAGAATCCAGCGACATGCCTTCGAAGAGGTTCTGGTCCACATGGTCATGAAATGCCGAAATGCCAGGTGACTCGAGTCTTCTATTAATATTTTGTGCGGACCAACTTTTGACGCTAGCTACGTACAGTAATACCAAGATACATATAAACCGATGATAGCTATCTGCTGGTCCTTGTCTGCCCTCCCTTGGTTCGCTTCCTGTGATCAACTATGTCAGACTCAAATGTCGAGAAAGGATACGACAGCGGTAGCAGTGACGATGGCTCACAGCAGCAACAAGTATTCGCAAGACCCACGGGCATTAAGGGAATCTACTACCACCCTCTTACGCAGGTTATCATGCTCGGTTTGGTTTGCTTTATGTGTCCAGGTAAGCTTTGTTTTTCACCATATGGACCCTTTGATGACGATGCACTACAGGCCTTTTTAATGCTCTTAATGGGCTGGGAGGGGGAGGGCAGGTCGATGCTACCACAAGTGCGAACGCCAATACTGCAGTCTATGCGACCTTCGCGGCTGGTGCCTTCTTCTCAGGGTGTGTTTGCGGCCTATTCCGCGATAACGTTTCCGATGGTCTCGGCGTACTTCATAGCTAACGTTTTTGAAACAGATCTGTTAATAATAGGCTCGGATCTCGCCTTACTTTACTCCTAGGTAGTACGGGGTATGCTCTCTATGTTGGTGCATTCCTGTGAGTAACTTCTTGACTTACAGGCCGTCATAAGCCATTCCTAATGTAAACAGTGCAATGAATATTCATTCTAATGCTGGTCCATTCGTCATCGCTGCCGGGGCTATCCTAGGCATTTGTGCTGGTCTGTTGTGGACTGCTCAAGGATCGATCATGCTTGCCTACCCAACTGAAGATCAAAAAGGCAAATTCATTGGCGTGTTTTGGGCTATATTCAACCTAGGTGCTGTCGTCGGAGCATCTGTATCTTTGGGTGAAAATTTCCATTCCAAAGTGAGTTGTCTACTTCTGAGAAGAGTTTCGTCGCGCTAATAATATAACGTAAAGGCCAACTCTGGTGAGCTTCAATAATCTCCCCTTTCCCACAGCCATCTAATAGAAATTCCTTGACCAGTTGGTAACGGAACCTATGTACGTGGTTGCAGCGAAAAGCCTAAATCCTTTAAACGGGTACATCAGCTCTTACGCTTTCTTACAGATTGGCTTTTTAGTCCTTACTCTTATTGGAGTGACTATTCCTCTTCTAATGGCGGATCCCAATAAGATGGTTCGCACGGATGGCACCAGGGTCACGACACCTCGGCACCCATCTTGGAAAGTCGAGCTCTACGGTCTCTGGGTAACACTCAAAACCGACCCCATGATCATGCTACTGTTTCCTATGTTCTTTGCCTCTAACTGGTTTACTACATGGCGTAAGTTCGGGTGATTCTTTGAATGCCATTACTATTGAAACTATTAAAATATGCAGAATTCAATGATTACAACGATGCATTATTCAATATCCGTGCTCGGTCGTTGAATAACCTCGTATACTGGATATCACAGATCATTGGCTCACTATCTATTGGCTTCCTTTTGGACCAGAGGCGTATCAGCCGGCGTGTGCGCGCGTTCTCCGGATGGACCATTCTCTTAGCTATGGTGTTTATCGTTCACACATGGGCATATTTCTATCAGAAGTATGTTTTAATTCTGTACCCAAGCTCTTGGTCTCATAATATTTGGTCAGAAACTACACTAGGGCGTCTATCACACCCGATGCAGCTAAGATCGATATCTTCGATCGTGTTTATGTAGGAAGGATCTGGCTGTATATTTTCTGTGGACTGTTGGACGCCATGTGGCAGACATCGGCGTATTGGATCATGGGAGCAATGTCGAATGATCCCGCTAAGCTGGCACACTTCACTGGATTTTGTACGACTTTATTACTTATGCTTCGTTCTGACGACGCTTGCTGACTGCCCGTGTCAACAGACAAGTCCATTCAATCCGCTGGTGCTGCTGGCGTTTGGCGGGCTGATGCAGTAAAAACTCCGTAAGTTGATCGTCACCATGTGCATAGCTCACTGGAAGTGACCTATTTTGACCAGGTTCATGAACATATTTCTTTCGACATGGATCTTACTTGTTGCTGGCCTCGTGTTTTCTCTGCCGATGATTTATATCCGAGTCAAGGATCACACTGATATTGCGGATGAGACACTGTGAGTTAAAATACCATCTTGATATTATTCTTATAGTAATTCTCATGCATATTTAGAGCACGAATGGATGATTCTGGGCATATTTCTTCGCCTGCTGAAGTCAGAACTACAATGCACGATGCCACTTGACGAGTGGCAATATCTGGACCAGATGCATCGATCACTGGGCTAGAGTCTGGTTTCTTGGATATCATTACGTCTTGCTTGTAAATTCTAGGACAAAGGTTGAAAGAACACTCTGTTGCGTGGATCCCTAATGAATACATGTTCCGCTGGCTGCCTTAATTCAGTCTCGCACTTGGAATCACGACTATTAAAGAAATGATGATATAAATATAAATGACCTATTTTATTTTTAAATATGAACTTCACCCTACTTGTACAGTCATAAACGAATCATTGCGCCTGAATCCTTGAGACCGTAGATCTGATTAATGGAGCGTTGCTCATTACGTCCCAAAAGATGTGAGGTCGCATTGTGTCAGGCATCAGCTCACCTGATGAGCGTGTCAGGCGAAACAAGGACAACTAACGGCGCATCGGAACGCA